>LKNJ01000419.1:0-17928 GCA_002120245.1 Maccullochella peelii
CCCAGCTGCAGCAGGCTCTGCAGTATCAGTCAAAGCGGCCTCTGACTCAGTCACGCAGGCATCTGTCTCCAGCATGGGCACTTTAACCGACAGCCCTGCCTCCTTGTTGACTACATCCAATCAGACATCCCTTAGCGCTCTGGGGCACAGTGAAGACCTGCCTCCAAGCACCATCCCCCCTCCTCAGCACAACAAGTGAGATGCAGCTAAATTTTAACAACCATAATAAAGTAGGAAATTAACTAGTATTGTCAGTTATGAGCTAGTATCAGTAGAGTATCAGTAAATGTGATTTGGCGATAGTTGAGGCATACTCTGAACCTTCCTGTCATTTTTACAGCTCTCACCAATCACAACAGAACAGCCTTGCTCCATCTTCAGTTCGGACATCCAACTCAAGCTTACTGGTGAGCTCTTTAAATGTTTTTCTTTTATACCAGAACCTATCATGTGGATGTCGCATGTTATCTTTTGCTTTTTTTATGACAATTGAAAGAGCAGATTAGATGGGGGGGTTTTTTTTAACCCAGATAGAATATGTGAGTTGTGTGTGCATGCTTATGCAGGACAGTGAATCTCCCTCCATCTCTGAGCATTTTTAAAGCTGCATTTCCTGTGATTGCAGGCGGACACATTATGTCCATTCACTCTAATGGAAATGTAATCTCATCAATCCTAACCGCATCTATTTCTGTTCTTCCTTCCATGTCTACAGCATCCAAGCGTAGACGGTGACTCAAGCCTGCACTCCTCCTCCTTCCCTTCCTCTGTCTCAGCCGTGCCGTCTTCATCAGTCCCCTCCTCTTCGGTGGCTGCTGCTGCGCAGGTGTCACTAGGAGCCCCTCAGGCCTCCTCTGTGGGCTCCGCCACAGTTTCAGCCCCCTCCGGCCTCGGCCCCGTCAGCAGTTTGTCCATGGGCCTCAACACTGTCTCCATGGGTGCCCCAGCTGCAGCAGCCGCCACCATTTCAGTCTCCACGACGGCCTCCATTCCTCCTTCAGCTACTTCCTCATCCACACGCGGCTCAGCAGCATCCTCAGGTTAGACATAAACACAAGCACAAACATGGTCGATATCCACTCCTCTTCGAAATTGTTCAACATAAAACTGACATATTTTAGCTTTTTTTTTTTCCCCTTCACGTTGTCTGCCTTGCTTAATTTAATTAGTGACGTCAATATAGAGGTAACATCACCGGTGAGTTAATTTTAGCCTTGGTAATTTGGTGTCAGGGCTTCACAGTTCTGAATAACTTGCTGGTAAAATGTACTGTCAGGATTATTTTCATAGTATCCATAGTTGGGTTTCATCATAAATGTGTCATTACCGAAATTCTGCCTGTGGTTTGCCACTGAGTGTACAGAGCAGGTAGGAGAGCATTAAGTGGAGTTTGTCTGTGTTAATACTGTTCTTTAATCCCTCATTTTGCACTGTTTTGATCAAAGCTGTATATTTGACCAGGTGATAAATGATTACCTCTCTAATCTCCTTGTGCCTATAAGAGCTTGTTTGTGATGTGTAACTGTGTAACCATTTTGGTTGTTTGTGTGGTCAGGTGGCAGGGATTTCCATGATTCTGACTCATCTTGCTCTGTTTGGTCGTTCCTCTGAAGCTTTCTGTCTCACTCACACATTGCTTTTGTTTTCCTCTCTACTCCCTCTGCCAGAGTTAGTTTGTCATGTGGTGTATTGCAGTCCTGTCGTTTACTGATACAGCTTAGGGAGGATCATTGTTTTGTAGATTTTTTTTTGGGGGGGGGGATTTGTTTCTGTAGTTCATGTTGTGATTTGAGACTGGCAAATACATATATACAGTATTTTCAGTGTGCATAGTTAAGCAAAGGGCAAATTAATACATGTATTATAAATGTTTTTCATGACTTTGTGCATACAGGGAAAGCACCTCCAAACCTGCCACCTGGAGTGCCCCCTCTACTGCCCAACCCATACATCATGGCCCCTGGACTACTGCACGCCTACGCTGTAAGTTCCTTCCAGGGTCAAGTCAGTCTTTGTTCAGTCTGAGCTTTACAAGAGTAGTAAAACATTTCTTGCTTTGTCTCAGCCTCAGGTGTATGGCTATGATGACCTACAGATGCTGCAGACAAGAATACCGCTGGTGAGTTCTGTTTTCTGGAAAGTCTTCAGCTGCTGCAATAAAAATTATTTTTATTATGCACAAGTCATATTTCATTGATTCATGGCATGTTTTTAATTTATAAAAAATATTTTTCTCTCTAGGATTATTACAGCATCCCTTTTGCAACTCCCACAACAGCACTGACTGGCAGAGAGGGCAGCCTGACAAGCAACCCTTACTCTGGTGAGCCGTCCAACAGTTATTTCTTTTAAAAGTTGAGCTTACTGTGTCTGTTTATATATTTTATATGATGATCCTCCCAAAAAATGTAGTAGTTTTTTTGTTGTTGCTGATAGAAACTGTGGTCACACATTTGTTTATCAGGATAATATTGGCCAAATGCCTTTTTTACAGATTTTAACTAGATAGAATGAATAATCTAAGGAACATTTAGAAATGGCACTTCCAGTATGTCCCCGTCCAATAATTCCAGTATTTAAGTATCGATTGCTGTCAGAGACTATGAATGCATGTCCTATTACAAAGATCGAAGGAAGTGAGATATGAATCGTTTTGGTGACCAGCTGAGATTGTTCCATCCAGGGCATTTATTCAACATTCAACATCTTATTAGATATGGCACCAAAAATCAAAGGAATTTTTTCGCCTTCATGTTCTTTATTTGTGATGTGATCATTTTCTTGATCTCGTCTGCAAAATTTGCACTTGTAGTAACTTCAGACTCTGTCTTGTCGTCCTCCCTTTCCCATATTTGCAGGCGACTTATCAAAGTTTGGTCGAGGTGATGCATCATCCCCGGCTCCTGCCACCACATTAGCGCAGACTCAGCAGAACCAGACCCAGACGCATCACACCACACAGCAGCCCTTCCTCAACCCCGCGCTGCCGCCTGGCTACAGCTACACGAGCCTCCCATACTACACTGGCATGCCAGGCCTGCCCAATACCTTCCAGTACGGACCTGCTGTGTTTCCGGTGAGAGAACTTCTCAAGTTGGCTAACTAGTTTCCGTCCATTACAGTCCTGCTCCCACCCTGAGTTTGTTTTTTCCTTTGTGTTTATTATCTTCTCATTAGTAACAGATGCATCATAATATCATGAGGAAAATGGGTGGGTTTGGACAGAAGCAGGATTGTAACTGTGGCTAGCGTAAAATGTGATGGGTGCATAAATGTTCCAAAGAGGAAGAGAATATTTTGGTTTCCCTATGACCTTTCCTCTGGTGGCACTATGTGGATATTATTTCCTGAACCTAAATGAGCAGAGAACTGGATCTTGGTGACCCCTCAAGACAAACTTTGGTTACCCTTTTATGTCGGTTAAGTTACTGTGTAGATGACATTGTATGCCATGTTTTGTTTTTTGTTTTTTTGTCCAGGTGGCTCCTACCTCGTCAAAGCAGCATGGTGTGAATGTCGGCGTGAATGCATCAGCCACACCCTTCCAGCAGGCTAGTGGCTATGGTTCCCATGGATACAGCACTGGTGAGGCACTAAACCGCATTGAAACGTCATGTGTAGAGGGTAATGCAGGTCCTGCTTTATATACTTGCATACCAATAACTCTGTGCTGATTGTCACAATGCAGCCATTGATTTCTTATTGGTGTTGAGTGCATATTTCGTTTGAGCCCTGCAGCATCTACAAGCATAAACGTGATGCTTGTGTAAAGACGTTTGTTATGCTTGTGTTAAGGTTAATGGTTGTAAAACATTCTTGTCTGCTGACTCTCACTTGAACTGTTGACCTCCAAAGTTCAACAAAATGTTTTCAAATTGAGCATGACTAATGTTCAGGTTTAGTTGTCAGAATGTTGGAAATGCATCTGCATCTTGTACCCAGTTTTCATTGCCTGTACACACAAGGAACACGCCTCAATAATTAATCTGTTTTATAATGCCAAGAAAAGGTCACTTTTTATTAAATGGCTTCTCTTGATAAAATACATGGGACTGCCATTTAAACCAAATGCAAAAAGGAAGATGGACTTGAACAGCGGCACCTGGCTATGCCTGTTGAAATAACAGAGGGGTTAGATTATCGCTCTCCTGTTGTCTTCCATAGCTTGCTTTGCTCATCTCAGAAAGTAGAGTTTGTCCCAAATGCTTCACCTTCCACCACATCTTCTGCACACACATCCATCTTAAACACATCAACAAATGGAGCACTCATCATCATCCCATATTTCTTAATATGCCCATTTTCTTTCAGAAGTTTCATATTTTCTCGGTGGCCTTCTGGTATCTTCTCCGTCACTTTATTTTCTTTTTCAGTGATGCTGTATTTTATTTTCATACTTAAATTCATCACTCACTACATGTGCGACACCTATTTGTTCTAAGCTGCACCATCTGCTGCTTCCTGCCATCACCCAACTCAAGCTCACTCTCCAACCCCCCCTCCCCTCCCACACACACACCCTGCCTGCCCCCTCACTTCCCCCACCTCCTTCCCTCAGACTTGGGTCAAATAGTAAGTGCAAATGATGTTGGCGTTGATTCTGACCTGCTTGTTGTACTGCATGGGCTGGCTTTGCCAAAGAGGACAATGCATTTGGTGTCAAAGTTCAGATAATTGCAGTGAAGTATTTGGCTGTCACACTATAGTGTGCTTCCTAGAGGACTTGACACTATTTGTATTGTCACCTTTTGGTAAAACCTGTCCATGTGGTGCACAGTTTCAAACAAACGCTATGAATTATTTGCAAATGCTATTTGAGGCAGGTCTGCTTCCCCTGCCTGGTGTGTCTAACGCTGTGGGCTGCGGCTGTGTGTCTGACTGTTGCAGGCTATGAGGATGTGGGCCAGGCTTCAGGGAGTGGGGATTTCTGTAAGGGCGGATACGGCACTGCCGTGGCCGCTGCCGCTTCTGCACAAAACAAGCCAGCCAGCTCTGTCACCGGGCCTGGAGTCGGTGAGTGCCGCCACATGCCAAATTAAAACAAAAAGAAAAAAACCCTGTCCCTCCCGTCTTCCTCCTTGTGTCACCAACCATCCTTCTCCCCTTCTTTGCTCTCGTTCCTTTGCCTCATCACTGATGAGCTGTGCCTGTGGGAAGACCCGTCACATTACATTCGCTTTTAAACAGCCCAGCGCAGCCTGCCTCTCTTACAAGCCTTGTCTGCCATTCTGTCTGTTACCTGTTGTCTTCCAAGGCAGCTCATCATCAATCCAATCTGGTTTATATATTCTAGACAGTTATACTACATAATAATCACGTAGTGTCCAAAATGTGGCAGGTCACAAGAGCTGTGGCTGCCATAAACTGATGAGTTACTCTGGTTGATGCTGTCACATTTTCCCTCTGTCTTGCTTGCTCTTCACTCATATTGTCATTGCTGATATGTCCATCTCCCGAGTATCAAGTTCGCTGTCCTGCAGGTGAAATAGGTTACAACCCAAGAGAGAAAGAGCAACAAAATGTCTATATCACTTGATGTGCTATGTAAGATTGTGTGCGATTTATTTTTTGTTTATTGATTAATCTTTCAGACATGCACCTTGTTGTGTAAATGTGATGGCAGTTTTATATGTTGGTCACAACAGCAATCTTACTAGCTTGGACCTAGTAACATTTCTGTAACACTTCCAGCACAGGACGTCAAGTCTGAATTGCTATCAGATTAATGTAAAGACCACAGTGGCGCCACAGGGATGCGCGTCCCTTGCACTGACCATGGTGTAACTCTGAGTGTGAATGTTTGTCTGTCTCTGTGTCAGCCCTGTGATTGACTGGCGACCAATCAAGGGTGTACCCCGCCTCTCGTCCAATGTCAGCTGGGATCGGCTCCTGCACCCCCGCGACCCTCTAAGGATAAGCGGTATAGATAATGGATAATGGACGTAACTGACTGAATGACAGAAAGTAATTTTAAGTCACTAACGGATACATGGAGCCAGCAATGTTAACTGTTCCATGTTTGCGAATTCATTTCAATACATGTGAAATTTGTCTTTCATTTGCATTGACTTTGGCAGTCACAACAGTTTTAGACTAAAGCTTTCAAGACAAATTAAAAGTGCTGAAAAAGGTTTGGAGAGTATTTAGAGTAATTGTATGTTCTCACAACTTTTTAGGTTGTGTTCACACTAAAATATGGGTGTCTGCTTACAAGTTGCAATAGAGTGATAACACAAAAGGTGGAGGAGGGAGTTGGATGCACTCTCAAAATGATTTCGTCATGTGATCAGTCCTCCACCAACATTGTTTCTTGTGCACGCCAGTTGAATCTTTTCGGGGGGGGGTTCAATGTGTGCCAGAACAACCACAGCAGTAACCACCAGATGCAGTCAGATTTGAATCACTGTAACTGACTGGAACTGATATGCTGCAACGCCATCTCTCTCACCTCTCTTCCTGTTCATCTCATCGCTCTTCATCTCCTCATCCTGTCTCTCTCTGCTGTCCTAACTAAAAGGAAATTCTACTGAAATCATCTATGAACTTATGCTGATATAGACATTCATACAGATTTCCAGTTGCTTGAATTGCAGAAAGTGTTCCCACAAATATATAAAGTGTCTATAGAATTATAGATATTAGATTCCTTGATGTTAGTACACCATATAGCAATAATGCTGGTTAGAATCAGAATATAACCATGTGGCTGGTCATGGTTTGTTTGGTGGATGCTCCTTAAGTCCCATTTACATGCTCAGGTTTTCCAGTTTTTGGACTCATTTTGTCTCCTGTTTCCTCTGTCTCTGCAGGAGTCTCTGTGACATCAAGCAACACGGGGGTACCAGATATTTCAGGGTCTGTTTACACAAAGACGCAGGTAATTACAGATTTATTAATGTTTAGATAAATATTTCAAGCATTTTCTCACAGGAAATTACTTTTTTCCCCTCCATGCATGTGGTAAAATTGCATTAAAATGAAATGACATGTCTATTCTTTGTTTCACTTCCTCCTGCAGTCGTTTGAGAAGCAGGGTTTCCATGCTGGCACGCCAGCAGCTTCGTTCAGCCTGCCCTCGGCTCTGGGGAGCGGGGGACCCATCAACCCCCCGGCTGCCGCTGGTTACGCCCCGCCCCCATTCATGCACATCCTGGCACCGCACCAACAACCCCACTCTCAGATCCTGCACCACCACCTGCAGCAGGACGGACAGGTAGTGGACATGCTTTTGTTGTTGTGTTTGTCTCCATCTGTTGGTGCAGGTCACTTTCACACCTGTAGTTCAATTCAGTTGGTTTGGACCAAGAAAAAGAGAGACTTGGTTGCCTTTTTAGTTCTGGTTTGTTTCATGTTCACAGTATCTAACAGGAGTGATCATGAAATCATATGGACTGACACAAAACTCATTCATTGGAAAGTTTTTGTCTGTAGTCTTGCATCACTGATGGACCTGCGTGGGGAAATCAAATTCCAGTGACTACAGCTGATCATGAAGCACTTCACTGCACCTTATGTGTTCATCTATCTTCTCCAGTGTCACAGAGCTCCCTTAGAAATATGAGGCTTCAACTGCAAAATAATGACCGACATGTAGAAAAAGGACAAAAAGGAACGATATGTACCCTGTTATTATGAGACAGGAAAAGATCCTGTGTCAACACAATGCTTCACTCCCTTTTTAATGAGGAACTGCCAAAATGCACAGAGTAGGACACAACCTCAGCACACCTCTGTTTCACTCCTTAAAACCTTCTGGTGCATCACGGAAAATGCCTTCACTCACTTGCTGAAGCATATACTTGTTACCATGGTTACGAAATGATCATGTATGAATATATATATTCATCGGGTAAACAGATGAGATCTTTTTGTTGACAGTTCACGACCAGCAGATGGATTTTAAACTAATTTAGTTAATAGCATTGTGATGATCTTGTAGAAGGATCCAAATGTAATGCTAACCAAGCCTCACAAGCCATTATTTATTTTGTCACATAAATGTACACCTACATATACTGACACGTGTATGTACTCACTCATGCAATCCCATTGAAATTTGTCCTTCGCAGATGAATCATAAATGTATACAGGTTCATCATGTCACTAATATTTGAGTAAACCAACCCGTGGCATGAATTGACAGCTCACGGATGAACTCTCTGCTCTCTCACGACAGAGCGGCACTGGACAGCGCAGCCAGAATGCCTCCATTCAGCAGAAGTCTCAGATCAACAAGTCGGCATACAACAGCTACAACTGGGGTGCAAACTAACATCCACTGTCGGGGCCCTCCACACTGTTGACAGAAGCAAGAAAGAGGGGGCTCGTCACTCCTTCCGCAAACAGTCTCCACATATAAACTTCCTCTTCCTCCTGCAGAGATTCCCTCCCCAGTCTCTTGGCCCAGCACTCCTGCAGCTCTGACTGCGGTCAGAGGAGGTGCTGTGCCGAGAGAACGAACACTGTAATGATGCATGGATGGGTGGGAGGGACAGGAGGGGCTTAGAAGAGAGGGGAGATCGGAGCTAAATGGTTATAGAAATACACCATCAAGAGATGAAATATTGAGTGTTGGGAATTTGTATTGTGTTAATGCCCCCCGCCCCACCCCTTTTTTCTTTCACTTGTATGTAACATAGAACTGTTTTCTAAAAGAATGAACGTTTCCTGTATGGTCTTTTTTCCCCTCATTTTTTTTCTTTCTCCCCCCCCTTTTTTCCCCCTTGCTGATGGGGAGGAATGAAGTACTATCTGAAGGTGGGGGGACAGGCTGGTTTTGTATTTCTCACCCTCAACTCCCCAATCCTTAATTTTGGTGGAAACTCTTCCCTCCCACACAAAATTCCCAAACACAATAATTTGCTTAATTGCTGTTAAATTGGGTTTTTTTTTTTTGTCGTTGTTGATTTTCATTTTTATGTCATTTTAAGTTTGAAGAAACAATTCTCTAAATTGATAGAGTTGTGAAGTTTATTTTTTACCAAATATAGATATATTATATATAAAGACATATAAGCAAGCTCACTGGCTTGGACTGTGAGGAAAGTGTGTTTGTCATGTGACTGCGTGCATGTTTGTACACATGGGGGCCGTGGGTTGTGTACTGTGCTTTGTTTTCTGCCTAGCACAGGATTTTTCATTATCCAACACTTGTACAGTAACTGTGTTCCCATGAATTATAAATATGTTGCATAAAGGTCCCGCCTCTTCTGCAAGAGATGTTGAGAATGATTTCCAAGACCAATACACGCCCAGTCTGCTTTCCAGTGTGTTTTATTTTGTTTCTGAGGCCCCCCACCTCCTCCCTGCTCCACCACCTGTCCCCCATTACAAGGAAACCTGCAACATTGAATACTGATGGACAGAATTGTACTATGGGTTTTTTGTCAGTGATTCTTTTCTTTTTGTACTGTGCGTTTTAAAAAAAAAAAAACTAAAAAAAAATTTAAATGGATAAACTTGTCTTGTACATATAAAAAACACAAGTACTGTAGTCCCTGTTTGTTCGATGGCTTTCTCCTTTTCCTTCTCAAATCCTTGCAGACTTGTTAGCTTTTTTGTTTCATATATTTTTTTTTTTATTTTGTAAAAATATAAATATTAAGTAAATAAACAAGAAAAAGACATTTTCATCATTTTGGATGTGAATGTCTTTTAAGAAACTATATTTGTTTCTTATGTGGCTTGTAAATACAGCAGCATCTCTTCTTCCAACAGTTTGACAGTGGTGCCCAGTGTTTGTGTGTGTGTGTGTGTGTGTGTGTGTGTTGCTGAAGGCTAGCCTTAATTCATCTGACATCTTGAAACGTTAATTCACTGGTTCATGATATCAGCGGAACAATGAATTGACAAAAACTGTAAGAAGAAGCGCTTGCCATCAAGTGTTTGGCACAACTGAAATAATCTGACTCAGAGGCTTTAGGATTGGTTTCTGTTATAGTCCTGCATTATCTAACAAGACTCCAGGATCAGCATTGCCAAATTAAACTCCAATAATAAACTTGCTTACAAGATTTGGATGCATTTTCTGCGTCTAAATAACATTATTTTTTATGTGATTGACGGCTAGTCAGACTAGCTAAATATTAAGGGTAATGATGACAAACTTTATTTATACAGCACTTTTCAAAACAAAGTTACAAAGTGTTTTACATGGTTGAACCAGGAACAAAAACCTTGAAATAAAATCAATTACAATGATACACAAATGAAATGGAAAGAAAATACCCTAAAGTAAATTAAAAAGCAATGTCATTAAGCAGATAAGACACATTGGAAGTAAAATGGTGTGCTTGCACTAATAAAAGCCTTTTTTTTTTTTTTCATTAAAGATATGTTTTAAGAGATTTTAAAGATGTTACTGATTCTTCAAGCCTCAGATCTTCAGGCAGTGAGTTCTGGATCTGAGGGGCCCTAACTGCAAAATTCAATCTCGCTGCCATTTACATTTCCTGAAGAATGAACTTTTTCTGCAAAATGTATTTCTTCAGGTTCTAATTAGTCATGTCAAGACATACAGCCATGCGGCTGGGCCTGACAAGAGATTAACATACTCTGTGGTGTTCCTCATGAGGTGCTGTAGGCTAGCTAAGGCTTTCAATTATTAGACGTGAAGTGTAAATCAGTGGTAGAACGTTTAGTACATTTACTCAAGTAGGTATACTGTACTTAAGTACAGTTCTATAAATATTATTGTTTTATGCTACTTTGTAGTTCTACTCCACCATATTTCAGAGGGAAATGTTTACTTTTTAAATCCAGTACATAATTACTATCTACAGATTATGTAACATTTTGAATGCAGGACTTTTATTGGTTTTTGTACTTCTACTTAAATAAAGGCTCTTAAGTTATCAATATACTGCACTGAACTATAACTGGTTTAAACACCTGTTATCTGGGTTTGACTGACTGGCGTGTCATAATGCTTGTTGGAATTTTTCGCACTGATGGAACGTTACAGTCGCTTGGAGATGGAATGCCGTTGCTAGGAAACAGCAGCCCGCTTTCATTTAGCAAACACTTCAACAGGCAGCGGTGGAAGAAGTATTGAGATCCTTAAGTATAAATAGCAATACCACACTGTAGAAATACTCAATTATAAGTAAAAGTCCTGCATTCAAGTATTAGCTACATGTATTTTGCTAAAATTGAAGTATTAAAAGTAAATGCAGCAGAATGGCCTCTGTCAGTCTTATATTATTATATATTATATTTTATTACTGATGCATTAACGTGTAGAAGCATTTTAATGTTGTCGCAGTGGAGCTGCGTTTTACTGCTTTATATACTATTGGTTAGTTCAATCAATAACAATGGATCATATTTTACATGATCATGCTTATAAAATGAGGAATTGAAGTAAGGTTAGCACAAATGGAAAGTTAAGTAGAAGTAGCTACCTCAACTTGTGTTTTTTACTTTACTTTCCATCGTTGACAATACACCGGGACCATTTGAACTGTTTAAACCTCTCAACGTCTTCTATTTCAAACATTAGCATTTCAAACACAATCGTTTCAAACTTCAAATCCTGGCTATACTCATCAGGCGCCCGAGAGTGTGCTGTTGTTTCTGCTGCGCATTTCTTGTGTTATTTACGGTAACGTAGCATTACGACTGGTTGCGTCATTCTGAATTATCTGGAACACTTTACGACACTGTTGACAACTGAGGCTCTCGTTTTCTCCAGTTGGTGTCTGCTGTTTGTATATGTTTTAGTTATGATTTAGTTTTCTACAAAACCTGGCATTAAATGAGTGTTTCTGATTTATTTCGCGGGTTCTTCGGAGTACCTGGAGGCCATAATCGTGGCCGAAGGTAAATTTATCAAAGTCAAAGTGAAGTACACAGCTGTCACTCAGCTAAGCTAACTTGGTAAATACATTGCACGCTGTTGGGTTAGTTAGGTAATGATGAAACAGCTTTAGTTATAAGATTAGTGTTTCTCTGCCCGATCACCACAGGGGCCCCTCAGCTAGCATGGCTGCTGTTTTATTTAGGCTAAGAGTGACCTCGGGTTTAATACGATTGAGTACTTTAAAGTCTGTTAACGTACCTGTCTGTCAGTTGACATAACGCTAGCTATCCCAAAGCAAGATTTGATAGTCAATGTACATTAATGACACGAATACTCGTCCATTTTACTTACTGTAATGTATCAGGGACCCCTTCTTCGATGCCATGACTCATGATGATGACGATGACGATGATGATGATGAAGAAGATGGATTCTACTATGACGGGTTCCGGGGGGACCAGCAGGACCCCTTTGACAGTGCTTGGAGGTTTGGCTTCAGCTTTGGCCCCGACGGGATGAGGATCCAGGACCCTCCAGTGTTTGGCCAGGTCCTTAGGGAGATGGAGGAGATATTCTCCCAGCTGGGCCGCAGGGACGGACAGCCAGAGTCTGGACACTTTGGTATGAAAGCTGAGCCATGATCCAGCACTTCACTGCTCCTCTTTGCTAGCCTTATAAATTATTATTTTTGACATTATTCGGACAGGGCTAAAGGGACTTTTCAACTACATTTTGACTCAGGGACCCTCTTCACAACAGGACCACAAGATCAAATAATGAAACAGGACACACCTACCTGAAGGCCCTCTTCATGTCAGTTGATATTGTGCTTTAGCGGTGCCTGTTTCATCTCAGTTGTAGACTCTGTCTGTGTCTCCCATATGATTCAGGTGTTCCCAGTATCATGCCGCCACCACCTCAGGACAGAGCAGAGAGGGGTGGAGGGGGATCCAGTGGGAACCCCCTGAGAGACTTTATGCTTAAATCCCATGACAATGACCCACAAGGACCCCAAGCAGGGCCATCAAGAGAGCCCAGAAATGATGGGCACCCTGAGGCACCAGAGTTTCCCAGCTCGCCATTCATTGACTGGATGCCTTTTTCAAAGGTGAGTAAATAATTTGCTTCTTCACTTCTTCTATTTCCATTTTTCCATCAAGACATTAAGTGTTACTGGTTACTGTTATGTGTCGACTTTCTTATGGTTTCTTAACAGTTTAATGATA
Organism: Maccullochella peelii; assembly: GCA_002120245.1. NCBI lineage: Eukaryota > Metazoa > Chordata > Actinopteri > Centrarchiformes > Percichthyidae > Maccullochella > Maccullochella peelii. The sequence continues at coordinate 13,027 of LKNJ01000419.1, forward strand.
GTTGGAAAAGAGGGCCACAGAAAGCTCCAGAGGAGGAGCACAAAGAAGACAGAGGTAGGTGATATTTTTAATTATTCAGTAAAAGAAATGAAGTATATGATTTTGTTTTCTGTGTTCCAACTGATTTCCCCATTCCCACCCTTTCCAGATCTTGACTCTGCAGTGTCCTCTGGGGGCCTGGATCAGATTCTGACGCCACCTGCTGGTCAGGCACCGATCCAACCCAGGGTCCGATCTTTCTTCCAGTCAGTCAGTGTCACCAAGGTGGTGAAACCCGATGGGGTGAGAGAAACAGTTTATCATATTATTATTATTATTATTATTTTATTATATTATTTGATTATTTATGTTTTTTATTTCTGTTTGGATGTCTGTCAGACTATCGAGGAGAGGCGAACAGTTAGAGACAGCAAAGGAAATGAAGAGACCACAGTGACTCGCTCAGGAGGCCCTAGTAGCCTGGAGAGACCAGACCATCAAACTGGACCCATCATACCAGGTCAGTCTATACATAGTGGGTGTTTTAAAACTGTCAGCTGACAGTGAAAAATTAATTGTACAGTTTTTTTAGACTGTTTTTGCCTTGATCTAGTTGTAATGCATTCTTGTTTTTATTTCAGGTGGTCAACATCCATTTTCGAACATGCGGGATGATGACTCATTATTCTCCAAGTTCTTTGGAGGGTTTAAATAACAATGACATTAAACAACAACATAAAGTGAAGTATATTCTCTGGACTGGTTGACTATAGCTTCAGCTTGTTCCCTGAAAACATTTCAGTCTGTGAGTGTTTCTCTAGAGCTGTGAGTTTGCATATTTGTAGGATATATCTATATATGGACAGGACATGTGCATGGCCTACAATTGCCCAAATGAATGTGTTGGATTAGAGTCTCTGGTCTGTTTCAGATGACATCAGAGTTTCCAACTGACCACCTAGACGTGTCAGGGACTAAACAATTCACAATTGCATATTTTATTTTTGAATTGTCCTGTAGGATAAGCCTGTATGTATGGATGTGAGTGTGTGATATGTCAAATAAAGAGTTGTAATATATCAAGGTTCAAGATTCATATATTTATCATTATACAACACAGGGTTGTACAACAAAATGCAAGCTGTAGTTCCTTCATGCTACACACAAAAAACTAAAAAACTTTTTTTTATTTTGGAGTGCAGAGGGTGAATTAAGGAGTCTCACAGCCCGAGGAAAGAAGCTGCTCTGTAATCTGGTGGTACAAAGGCAGATACTTCTGTATCGCTTGCCAGACGGCAGCAGGGCTAACAGGCTGTGGCTGGGGTGGGTATTATATTTACATAGGGAATTTCCAACATTAGATGCCAGTGAACTGAAGTGTAACATAACAGCACCTTAAACACTGACAGTACATGCAGCATGTCCTTTTCTTGTCATGTCTTTGCATGCCATCCTGTTTCTACCAAGCTGATAACAGTCTTGATCCCTCCAAATTGGAATCAAGTCTTATCAGTTAAGCTCTTTTATCAAGGCATGGTATGGATGACTGTAATCCAACTATTCTCATTTCATCTCTCCGTCTTATTTAGCTCATTCCACCTTAACCCCTCCTCTTCTTCTTCTTCTTCTCCACTGTCCTTTCTTCTTCCTCAATCATTCTCAAAAATGGCCCCCATGTAATAACGGTGTCAGTGTGACCTTGATCAGCTTTGTGGTGTCTGTGTGCTTCAGCAGAGATGTCTTTGATACACAAAGAATGATAATTCATGTCCATTAAAACAATTCGACGTGCTCTTTCATGTGTGAAATACCAAAGGTCTCATCGCTCTTCTCATGTTGTGGCAAATCTGTCTTCACAAGGGGAGTGGAGATAATGGTGCCTTGGAGTTCTCCTTTGAAAATGGCCAGTACAGTCGACTTCAAAGGGAACTGTTCTTGCAAACCAGGAATTACATAGCGTGGCGTTCACTCTGGTATCCTCGCTGAGCTACTAACATATTTGTTTTCCTGTGTGGACCCTAAAGCACTTAAAGTCATCAATTCCTATTAATGGAGTATCTTTTGCAGGTTTTAAAAGGTTAAGATGAACCCTCCCTGCTGTTTAAACTTTATCTTTTTGATCTGTGCACTGTATCTAGATATCATTATGGAAAGCAGAGTGGTTGAACCAAACAAAGGTTCCCATAATTTTCTAATATCTAATCAATGTTGCAGAAAACAAGACTTCCAAAAGGCCCAAGTAGAAACAACATAAAGAACATTTGAGCAACTTGCCTGTTTTTTAAGTCCGTAATGTGCAGAAATCACCAAAAAGTGCAATCAGAAGAAAAGATGAACATGATGGGGGTTTAGTGTCACATGCAGATAAAATCACCTAAATAATTTATTTGTTTGCAAATTCCTTCCAATGTTATAATTTTTCCTTGGTACCTTTTGGAAGACTACTTTTCCCACTTTATTTGACATGGACATGGTGTGTCATTTGCAGTGATTTACTCCACTGTTGGCACCACTTGCTAAGTCCAACAAAATTGAGGGTGTACAAAATAGAAACACTTGATATGCAATTGTATCTATTGATGTGCATCACATGAAAAATAAACCTAAAATCGACAGTAAAAGCTCTGTCACTTATCTATCTGCCTCATAAGTGTTAGAGGAAGAGGAGTAATGACTCTTATCATGATTTAGTGCTAAATGTTCGAGCATGTGGTGCCAGCCAAAGAGATTTCCATCTCTTATCAGCTTTATTATGCTGTGGTAATTTATACAGATTTTTTACAGTGTTGTGAAACAAGAAATATATATATATATTGCTTGAATTTGCTTGACACCCTTGTTTTCAGATGAAGAATGCTGAGCTGGAATGACATTTAAAGGGTCAGATCCTGTTTGCATTAAGAGAAGAAGAAATGTAATAACCAATCAAACGAGAGGAACAATCACAGCCTATTCCAATCAGGTGAGATCACAGCAAACTAACCAAAAGTGAGCCAGCATCAGGCCAGTTCTGTGCAGTGGAGTATTTTTCATCATGTCAGCTGTGATTTAGGTATCAGGATGTCCTACAAAGAACTACTCTCCTCTCATGCGTGCACATACACCACTGCCTCAGCCATGCCATAAAGTGTGTGACGTAGCGTACAGCTCCAGTATGAAAGGGCAAACTCTACTCAGTAAGGCAGACAGTGCAGTGCAGTGCTGTGCGGGTCAGATCCACCTGATGACAGCGTCCCAGCCCTGAAAGCTCACCTGTGGCCGGACGGTGCAGAGGAAACCTCGGGGATGGAGAGCCTGCTGAGGAAGTGTCAGATCAGAAACCAGCTGGTCAGGGAGTGCATGGCTGAATGCCTTGGAGTCTACGTGCTGATTGTGAGTATTTTTGTTATGGAGCTAAACTTAAGTTAGTTGCATGAGGCACTTTGGTAAGAGGCGATCAGGGTTAATCACATGTATATATTTTTATAATGCACAAATTGGTTACAATTCAGCAAAGGATTCACGATTGAAAGTCCATTTCAATACTTGGTGTGCTTAAATATTTAACATAAACCTGCAGAGGCAAAGACGTAGTAGATGTAGCCTTTTGCGTTTAATTGAATAAACTTTAAAATACAGAAAACAATGAATATCTTCTCAACTAGTTCATCCAAATAGTCACTTGATCAGCAAATTTAGCAACAAGTATTTAACATAGTTTCCTAAAGCAATTGCAATATAGCTATTTCTCTTGTTTTGAAGCAGCTAGTGAATCCACACAATGGGTAACCAGGGACTTTGGCCTGAATGAAAGAGAGGGTGCCAGACAGTGAGTGAGGGGGAGGATGGGTGAGGTGACAGGGGAGGATAAAGAGTGAGGGTGGTGCAAGCGTTGCTCATCAGTGATTTGGAATAAGCAGTGATGTTTGTCTCTGCTTGTTGTCACCTGTCAGGGGCAATGATCATTTACAACACAAATCATAAAGCAGGTTCTTTAGCAATCAAGTTCATAAAAAAGGAGATTATATACCAAGGCGACGCTGTGTGTTCACTTACCTGTGCCAGAACTTGCTTAACTTTTTCTGGGTGAATAGTAAGTTTCAGTACCTAAATCAAAGTTTCATCACACCTGGAACACTGCAATTTTTAAATGCACTGTAAAGTCATGCAGATTGTTTTTATTTTAAATACTCTACTAATATAGCTCTTCATCTCATGTAATTGCAGCTCTTTGGATGTGGCTCTGTTGCCCAGGTGACCATAACTCAAGAGAAGAAGGGGCAGTACCTGTCAATCAATCTGGGTTTTGCTCTGGGAGTAACATTTGGGGTCTTTGTGTCTCGTGGAGTCTCAGGTGAGGGACTGTAGGAAAAATATTGGAGAGGTGAGGGGCCGCTGAACCCTATGTTTCTCTGTAAAAAAAGCCCCCCAGGCGTTATTAATGTTTTCTTTGAAACTCAATTTAAACCTTAATATCATAACGGTCAGCTTTGACCACAAACATCACGTTTTGTTAAAAATCCTAATTTTCTATGTAATTGTAATATTTAATGCTAGATTGTAGGCTGTATGCAGTGAAGGTTTAATCTATAAACAAACATATCTTGTGTGGTTGACAATAATAATAAAGTTTATTTCAGCCATAACTATCCGAAAGTGGTCTGCAAACTACAGGTGGCCTACGGGTGGATCTAAAAGGATGTAAATATTTCAGGGACTTCCTGTATACTCTCTGCATAGTTCTGGAAACTGTCTGACTTGACTGCTGCTGTTTGTCACCGCCCCCTGCTGCTCCCATCTGATCTCATCCACTTTCCAAGCGAGGCGTAGTTCATCTCGAACGAGCCTTATACAGTGGGGCAAAAAAGTATTTAGTCAGCCACCAATTGTGCAAGTTCTCCCACTTAAAAAGATGAGGGAGGCCTGTAATTTTCATCATAGGTA
>LKNJ01000419.1:19201-164074 GCA_002120245.1 Maccullochella peelii
TACCTATGATGAAAATTACAGGCCTCCCTCATCTTTTTAAGTGGGAGAACTTGCACAATTGGTGGCTGACTAAATACTTTCTTGCCCCACTGTATCTCTGGTTCTGCTGCATCAATTTTGATCCTTTTGCCCATTGTGAGTCCGACAGTGTTGAGTACAATGCTAAATCGGTGGAGTACTCTTTTAAAGGAACTTCTAATGTGCGTCACCACTGTACACATTAAAAAGAACCTGATACAGAGACAGAACTGTTGTCCTCTGCATATGGCACCTTTAAGAACCATGGCACAAGTGAAAGTTGTCTTTTTGAGCTAACTATTGACAATTTTACAAAGGAACACTGAAAAAATATATAAATTTAGGACACGTAAAATACAAGTCCCAAAAAGGTCAGACTACCCTGCCTTCAGCCAAAAGAAAAATTACCAAAATCTCCCCCTTTTCTGATCGCTTCTCTGCCCCTAATAATTTGTCTACAGTCCCTAAGTTGTGCACAACTACAGAAATGCTTGTGTATATAAAATAATATGACCTTTTTTATTGTGTAGGTCAAATGTTCTTGTTTGTAGATTATTTTTGTTTGTGCATGAAAAGGGTTTTTAAAAATGTATCAACTTCAGGAGACAAAAATATATCATTTTAAATCATGAAGTGTTTCATTTCAGACCTGAGCTCTTAATTATTTTCATCCATGAGGTGCCCATCTGAACCCTGCTGTATCTCTGAGCCTGTGCGTTTTGGGCAGACACCCCTGGATAAAGCTACCATTCTACGTCGTCTTCCAAGTGCTTGGAGCCTTTCTGGCTGCAGCCACCATTGGCCTGCAGTACTACGGTGAGTTAAAGTTAAGCATAGTTTCTTCATCTAAAAAGGCAAAAACAGCTGGGCACTGAAGTTTTTAGCAAAGATTACTCAAATTAGATTAAATAGTAAATAGATTTGTTGGGGACTATTTCCAGCCGTGGATTAATAGACATTTGGTGCTCCAGTTGGTATTTCTGGCAGAACGGCTGTGTATGTAGGATTGACTCAAAAGTGCCTATGCTCATCGTGGTAAAGGAACATGTCACCCAGTGCATTGTTTTTGAACAACAATAGAGGTCCAACAAGAGAGCTAAATTAGGCTTTGGCTACACAGACAACACTTAGCAGAACCAGTTCTTTGTTGGTTTTGGTCTTTTCATGACATTTGTTGACATTAAAGGGTACATCTGGTGATATTCTATATTTTTATTGTTTAGGATGAATGAAAGTCTGCTAATGTTACATGTGTTTTTGTGTGTTTTCGCATGTATGATGAGATGTTTGCAGATGCCATCAGGGTGTACGGCGGAGGTGAGCTGACAGTGACGGGCCCCACTGCCACAGCAGGCATATTCTCCACCTACCCAGCTGACTACCTCAGTGTGTGGGGAGGTGTTGTGGACCAGGTCAGATACTATCACTCCCTTTTTGAACATCGTAGGTTATGTACTGACTATGCACATTTGTCGTTAGGTTCAGCTCCAGTGTGTGAATACTTTCCATTTTTCCTTAATTGAATTTGTTATTCTGCTCCTGGCCTAAATATAGGACAAGATGTGCACACAAATATTTTTCTGCATGGATGTAACAATTCTCCTGTTATCCAGGTGATAGGCACAGCTGCGCTGCTGCTGTGTGTCCTGGCTCTTGGGGATCAGAGGAACAGCTCACTCCCTGATGGTCTTCAGCCTGTACTGGTGGGAGCAGTGGTGCTGGTTATTGGCATCTCGATGGGCTCCAACAGCGGCTACGCCCTCAATCCGGCCAGGGATTTTGGACCTCGATTGTTCACATACATCGCCGGCTGGGGAGTGGATGTTTTCAAGTTAGTAGTTTCACTCGGGACACTGATTTTATCTTTGTATCTAAACAATGCACTTTGTTGCCCCATATTAATTAATTTAATGGAAAGTCTGATTGTATATAACCCTACGGTCTTTGCAGGACTGGTTGGTGGTGGGTGCCCTTAGTGGCTCCCTGTGTCGGGGCACTGTTGGGAACACTGATCTACGAGCTGATGATTGAAGTCCACCATCCTCCCAGTCCAGCTCCAGACCTCAGGTCAGGAGGCCACTGAGGGCAAGATGAGGTTGGAGCTGGAGTGGGTGGAGCCGGACTGTGAGAAACCCAGTAGTAAAATGTAGTGGTAAAGAGGAAAAAACAGTAAATATTATTTATGATGTGTTATCCACTGAAGCTGTCTTTGTAAATGTTTGTGAATGATTTATTGTAACAAGTAGATTGATTCTGATTACAGAAACTTGTTTTGTAGCATAATTACACATGCAAGCACAACTAAATCTAGTTTCCACCACTTTGGTCAACAGCTCTTGGATGGACTGCTATGAAATTCCATTCATGATCCCTAGAGCCTGAATCTTTAATGAGCTCCTGACTTTTCCTCTAGCGCCACCAGCAGGTCAGTTTTCATCTTATCCAGTAAAATATCTCACCAGTTACAAGATATATTGGCATAAACTGTAGTAAAGATATTCATGTTCCCCTCAGGGTGAATCCTAATGACTTTTGTGATCCCTTAACTTTTCTAGCGCCATCATCTGGTCAAACTTTTAATTTGTCCATTACTTTGGTTTATGACCGAATATCTGCAAAACTAACGATATTCCCATCAGCCAAAGCTGTACTTTGGGTTTAGTGCTAATTAGTAAATGTTAGCATACTAACACACTAAACTAAGGTAATGAACAAGGTAAACATACCTGCCTCTAACAGGATGTAAATATTTCAGGGACTTCCTGTATACTCTTTGCAGGGTTCTGCAAACTGTCTGACTTGACTGCTGCTGTTTGTCACCGGCCCCTGCTGCTCCCGTCTGATCCAGTTACAAGATATATTGGCATACACTGTAGTAAAGATATTCATGTTCCCCTCAGGGTGAATCCTAATGACTTTTGTGATCCCTTAACTTTTCATCTAGTGCCATCATCTGGTCAAACTTTTAATTTGTCCATTACTTTGGTTTATGACTGAATACCTGCACAACTAACGACATTCCCATCAGCCGAAGCTGTACTTTGGGTTTAGTACTAATTAGCAAATGTTAGCATACTAGCACACTAAACTAAGATAATGAACAAGGTAAACATACCTACTAAACATCATCAGCATCTTAGCATTTCGTGCAAAGTACCACTGTACAGCCTCACATAGCTGCTAGCATGGCTGTAGACTTTTCGTCTTGTTAATCAGTAATATGAATTTTAGGTGAATGCAATAAGAACTACAAACAGACCAATTTGTAAACAGAAAGAAGCTGCAAACACTGCTCTGAATGCAACCCTCAACTCTGCAGATGAACCTGCTGCACGAGTCTTATCGTCTCTTTTACACATTTATTTCAAAACAGCACAAAAGTGTATGGCATTTCAGCAAGCAGACCACAACCATGGAAAAGAAAATGACATGAAATTTCCACTATTGAGCTATATAAATGACATGACATATAAAAGATACAAACAAAAAAAATCCACTCATAGGCCTCCATCACGTGACCATGAAGGCAGTTTTTGAAACCTACAAAAGAAACGTGAGTACAGCAAGCACTGATTCTGTAGATAAAAAAGAACCACCTAAAAGAGATAAACATTTGTATTCATTCACAATAAGACAACACAACCCCCACGCTCTCCCTCTGCTTTGTAATTACAATGCATAGCTACCTCTGGGGGGGGGAATTCTTTTTTTCTTTTAAACTTCAAATTGTTTGGAAAAAAAGGGAACAGTACAAGTACAAATACTATACGTATTCACATTATCATAGCAAGTTACTAAAACCAGAACGCTTTCTTTTAGTGTAATATGTATTTACATGGCAAAACTCGTACACATATACTACTGGCAGGAAGCCTGACCTCTCTTCTTCTTCTAGCTTAACGGTTAACAAAATCACACATTATTCACACTACACAGGTTACAGACCTCCAGTAACCTCGTCTCCTAATGAAATGCCTTCAGAGATGTCTCCGTTGCAGGTAAACCGACTCGCACAAATACCAACAGCAGTAATGTGTTTTGTATAAATAAATATTATAACAACATAAAAATCAGTGTCAAATTCTCCAAACACTCCCCCTCATGCTTCAGACGTCTTGAGATCTTGGCTTGAGATCAGTTTCACCAGCCTCTGGAGCTGGTAAAACTGATCTAATGCCGAAAAAATGAGCATGGCAAACGAGAATGAATACGATACAGTGGGAGGTGTATGTATTTAGTGTGTTACATGATAAAACAGGCAGGTGGCTACAGTCAGTGCAGAGTGAGAGTGATTGAAATGGAAGGACAAGACGTATTAGACACAGTATGGCTGATATATAAATGCTTTACTCGGGGGGCTGTTCGAGAGCCTTTCCACTCAAGAGTCTATCACAGGTATGTTCAGTTAAGTGACCAGTAACATGATCAAACATGCAATTACAATTGCACAGAAGAGGTGCCATAGATAGAGTAAAACTGTTTATGGTGGCTAAAAAAACTGCTCAGGAAGCAGCTCGGTTTCATCTCAGGATCAACATTCATATTCTACAGCCGCTCTCCTCCGTCATGACCCTCGACTCCTCGTAAATGATCTGTTGGTCTCAGAGGACCCGCCCCCCACCCCCCCTCTACTGGGGTTTGTCTGTCTTGTGTGCGGTGAGGAAGGCCATGCCGTGGGTCCTGAAGTGGGTGTTGAGGTCCGAGGCCTTGTCAAAACGCCGGCCGCACACCTTGCAGCCCAGATTCCCCTCCCCGTCCTCGCCCTGCGCCTGAGGGGAGGCAGCGGGCGAGCCGTCAGGGGAGCCGTGAGCACGCGGGGTGCTGCGGTCTGCGTCGCTCTGGGTGTCCCGCACGCGGTGAGTGATGAAGCGGTGCCTGCTGAGAGAGCCAGCCGACGCAAAGCAGACGCCGCACTGCAGGCACTGGAAGGAGGCGGTGTCGGCCCGATGCTGGGGGATGTGGCGCTGAAACTCCACCCCGTCCTCTGTGGAGAAGCCGCAGGGCACGCAACGGAATATGTTGTCTTCTTCCTCTAGTTCATTGGGTGCCAGCGATGTCGACGCAATGGATGCCCTGGTTCTCTTTGCAGGACCTGCACCTTCCTCACCGTCCTCGGTGGTGTTCTCTTCCTCGTCTCCTGCCCTGCCTCCGGGAGGTCCGATCTCACCGTCTTGTTCTGAGGAGCTACCTGGTCCTTCTCCCCCTGTGGCTGCACGCTTCCTGGTCATAGGGGGACCCTGAGGACACAAAAAGGGAGAGAGAGACTAAATGTTTGCAGTGTTGATACACATTTATAGACATATCTATCTATATATTTATATCTAGAATGCTTTGTCCTACTCATACTACATATAATTAACAAAGACAATGTACAAGTTATAACTTACAGTCTGGGACAATAGTGTATATCAACAGCAGACTCAAATCAAGCTTTTTTTTAGCATGCATTCTGACTATTTAAGTGTATGAACACTACAAAACCTGCTTAGAATTACTATGTATGATGGAGTCAGGACACAGCATTAGACTACAACTCAGACATGAACCTATTTATGTCCAGAAACAGAGAGAACTATACTACACTGTCTGGACTCACCTGTCCATCTGTGGTTCTGTGATGGAGCCGAATATGCTTGTCCAGTAAGAACCGACTGCCAAAGGTGCGTTTGCCTTCTGTGCAATATCTGAAAAATAATAATTAAGAGTTAAATCACTTCATTCAGCACTGAGATTCCTCCACATTATAAATGTCTAGGCCTATTTAATATAGCCACTGAATCAGCCGATACTGATATCGATATGATTAAAATCTGATATATCAATGAAAACTTTGTTCTTTTTGGCAAAACACTGAAAGAGAAAACAGCAACAGTTGTAGGTCAGTGTGTCTGAAACATGGATTTGATGAAAGCTTGTAGGTGACTCACTGGCAATGGAAGACTCTCTTGTTGCCCTCATGAATGACACGCTCGTGACGTCTCAGGCTGGAAGACGTGCTGAACGTGCCTCCACAAATACGACAAGGGAACTTTGGAGTCGGCAGCACACACACACACACACACACACACAGAGGCAGAGAGTGATAAGTTAAAAAGATGGTCAGGCTCAGTCAGATGTGCTACAGTGCAGACAGGAAATTAACAACGGCCTCCAAATACGGGTGGTTCTTTTTCTACTTTACCATCCACGATCAGAGGTCATTTTCCATCCACAAAAGACAAGTAGCTAGGAATCATCGGATTCAATACAATCAGATTAAAATAAATAACATAGGTAGTATGCCACACCTTGCCGTGCTCCATCTTCACGTGACTCAGATAGTCGTCGTTATCAGTGAAGGTGGTCTGACACTGGGGGCAGGTCCACTCGGTCTGGGCGGGGGGTTGACTGCTGGCCCCCGCGGAGGCCGGGTGACTCCCTGGAGCCTCGTAGTCTTCGTCCTCGTCGTCGTCGTCTTCCTCCTCTTCTTCTTCCTCCTCCTGTTCCCGCCCCCAGTCCTCTCCATCAGAGTTGTCAGGTTTTCCAGAGGATTTTGATTTGAGGCCAGAGGGACCAGATGCGTTGGCCGGGGCTAAGGCAGGGTTGGAGGCATCAGACTGAGGCTCTGTCTGTTTGGCTGATGGTCCTCTGTGAGCGGTCTGAGAGGGACGACAGTAAAGTGTGAGAGAACAGAAAGATATACACAGCATTCAAGATTAATCCACTTACATTTAAAAATATCAACCACTCCAACTGGCACACAAAAGCTCACTTCCGTTACTAAAATAACTACTGTACTTGGTATAGAACTTAGGACAAGGTCACCAGAGAGGAACCTTGCTAAGGCCGATCCAAGAAATTGCTGTATGCCTTTGTTGACACCACATTCACTGTAGAAAGCAATGAATGGGCAACACATAAAGGCAAAAGGCTACTTCATGATTTGCAGAGACATTATGCTGTAACTATTCAACTTATCTAAAAATGTACAATCTCTGAATATTCACCTTAATGTGCTCCATCATTGATCCTTTCTGGGCGTAGAGCTTGGTGCAGTCAGGACACTTGAACACGTGCACTTTTTGCTTGGCTAGATGAGTGTCAAAGTGCATGTACAGCAAGGGTTTTTGGGTAAAAACCGTGTCACACATCACACACTTGTAGATCATTCTGCAAAAGAAGAAAAACACAGACAAAAAAATAAAATTTTAGGGATCTATTTCCAAAACGTGACCATAATTTTCAAAAAAGACCTCTGAACATATTTCTCTACATGTGGGTTGAGTGGACGTACTTGGCCTGTCCTCCAGTGAGCGTTGGGTGCTGGGTGCTGATGTGGCTCTGGGCGCTAGGGGAAGACTTGAAGGCCATGGGGCAGCTGGGGCACTTGTGGAAGACCTCGCAGTGAGCAGTCTGAATGTGGGACTTGATGGAGTTCAAGCCTCCGAACACGACCTGGCAGCTCGAGCACCTTGACAAGATCACGATACACAGTATGATGTATATTATGGCTCTGACACAAAACAAATTTTTTATATAACTGAATCTGAGTTGATATTCAGTGATATGAACATTTTAAAATCTGTCTTGAATGTGTCCACTACAGACTACATCTCAAATTACATTAGTAGACAGTAAGTGTTTTGTGTGTATTTGCACTTGGTACCCAATAAAAGCTATTGACAAACTGCAAAATCAGTAATTTATACAGAAAATTTAACTTTTGTAGCACAAAAATTATAACATATAATTTAACCAACAAGAGAAGCTGCATATTGTATAATGACGCAAAAGCTTTGAAATCCCTCATCAAACTTTTGCTATGATTTTTAACATTACAAGTGCATGCCTACTGGTTTCTGAGAATGTGACCATGTTTTCTCAGATCCTTAACAGCAGTTTGAAGATCTGTGAGTCTTAACTTTGTTAAATTTAGAAAATAAATGAATACAAAGCTTTTTTTTTTAAAAAGAGCTTTTGGTGATGATAACCACAGGACCAAGTAAGTTTTTAAAGCATTCAAGCTAGCCGTAATTTAATTAAAATTTGTTTTTTTCCCCAGGTGCTCTGGGTTATATAGAAATTAATGCTGGCCTATGTGAAATAAATAATCAGTGCTCTTCCTCGTTGGGGTATCAAATCAAGGCCTAGACATCACTTGAAGCTATATGGGATCATTTAGCAAATGTGATAGGATGACAGGTCTTAAAGATGGTTTTGGAAAATGTCTCCACACCTGTATCCAATGCGCCTGGCAAAGTGCAGACAGGCCTCCTCCAGGTGGGTCTGGAAGCTGGCCTGCCGAGCGATACCGCCACACTCAGGACAGACATGAGGTGCTCTGTGTTTATGGATCCTCTGGTGGGCAGACACGGCACACGAGTTAGGCAGCATCATGGGAGGCGAGCATTGCGTGCATGTCTGAAACAGAAGAAAAGGAAAATCAAACAAAACAATCAGTGACCACCAGCATTTCGTAACAGCAGGTAATTGGTAGCATGACACAAAGACTCACCGAGTTGGGAGCAGCTCTGATCTGCTGGAAGTGGGTGACTAGTTCAGCCTTGCCGGAGAATTGTGTTTGGCACTCTGGACACTTGAAGTTGTTGTACTGCAGCCCCTCGGCCTTCTTGCAAGGCAGAGGCATCAGTGCCTGGGGGCCCTGAGGTGTGCGGCGGACCGGTCGAGGCTGAGCTGCTGCTGGAGATGAAGCATCCTTCATTGGGCTGGAGTTGGTGGAGACAGCGGGGCCCCCGGGTGTGGCAGAAGGAGAGGAGACTGGAGGAGAGGAGGACGAAGAGGAGAGCAGGCCTGGTCAGCCAAAGGTGGAAATCAGAAGACACAAATGGGACGTGATCAATGGAGATGAATCACAAATGAATGATGCATGTATTTTTTTATCATGAAATATTATCAGACTAACATATTTTTGCTGGTTGTTTTAGTCTTCCATGACAGACTTTATGCAGAACTTATACCAGGGCTGCAACAAATAGTCGATTGCTTCATTAGTTGACTGACAAAAAATTAACCATCAACAATTTTGATAATCAATCAATCAATTATTTATCAAAAAAATTTATTTTCTCCACTTTATATAATTGTAAATTGAACATATTTGGGTTTTGGACAAAACAAGGAGCCACATTGGGCTCCGGGAGATTGTGATAAGCATTTTTCTCTATTTTCTGACATTTTATTGCCTAAATGACTAATCAATCAATCCTAAAAAAAGAAAAAAAACAATTAACCAATAACCGCTAGCTGCAGCCCTACTTACCACCAATAGGTGTTATGTCCTGCTGTCCAATCATCTGCTCTACAGTGACAGGCCTCATGACCAGGTGTGAGCACTGCATGACCAGCCCACGCTCCTTATGCTCCCTGGCATGCAGCAGCAGGCTGCACTTATTGAAGAAGGCCAGCCTCTTAGCACAATGGTTGCAGGTCACCTCGATGCGGAGTGATCGTCGGTCGTAGTGTCGAGCCAGGCTGCGTTCCAGGGCGAAAGCATCTCCACACTCCAGGCAGCGGTACCCTGTGGCTGGGAGTGGGAGACCCCACTCAGGTGGTGGAGGTGCTGAAAGGTCAGGCTTGTAGCTCGGCAAAAGGTTCTTACTGTTCAGGATTTTGTTAAAAGCCTCCACCAGGCTCGACTGACTGCGGGAGATGACGGCGCCTGTACTGTTGACGATGGAGGCAGGTTTGTTTGGCTGGAGGGTGCCGCCGATGATGGTGCCGCTACCTCCGTTAGCTGTCTTATTAGTGGCTGTACGGACACTGATCCCACCAGCAGCAACTGAGAACTTGGGAGAGGAGGCCACAGCGGGAGTTACAGGCAGGGCAGCAGATTTAGTGATGCTAACGGCAGTGGCAGAAACCTTGGCCTTGTCAGATGCAGCCATTTTGTTTTGGACCTTAGTGGCGGCAGCTAGCATGACGCTGCTGGCTGCGAGTGTAGACACAGGCAGAGAATTGAGAGCACTTACTTTCTGGGATGTTGTCGTTATGTGACCAGGGGAAGCTTCAAGTTTTTGGGCCTTGTTTCCTAACACCTTACGTTCCCCAGTTTGAGCTTTAGGGTCCAAACCTTTCCCCGCAGCACCACCTTTACCCGCTACCCTTGTGACCGTTCTGGTGATTCCACCTGTGGAGGTTTTAATTGTTTTTATTCTGACTTTGAGGGGTCGGGATGGAGCTCCAGAAGCAGCAGCTGCAGCAACACCTGCTTCTCCTCCATCAGTGGAAGGAGGTTTAGGCTTGCCATCATCTACCTCCATCTTCTCCTCGCTTGTTCTCGCATTTTCTCCCTTGTCAGCTTTGCCATCAACGATCTTCTCTATCCCATTCCCTACTTCCATCTCTTCCTCCTCCTCTTTGGGCTCCCGCAGTTCAGGAGGAGGTGGAGTGGAGGCCACTGCAGGGCTGGAGCACCTCTTAGCTGCGACTTGAGCAGTTGATTTTGGCATCTCTGGTTCAGGACTCTCTGGGGAGTCTCTCTCCTCTATGACATGTTCTGGATGCCTGTCCTCCAGCTGGGGACTCTCTGTTGAGCCAGACTGGGGTGTGGATGAAGTCAGAGATGCCCCTGAAGGAGTGTCCCCAGGTTTGGGGTGAGATGCAGTAGAGGATGTGGGCTGAGTTGAGACAGAGTCAGACTTGTAACGACGGCTCAGCTGAGTGCAAGTTGGGGAGTCTGGGTTCTCTTGGATCACCAGTGGACTCCCCAAATCAGGGTCAGAATCATCCTCCTCCATCTGCTGGTGCTGAAATCCAGCAGGGCCACCTTTGGGAGCTCCGTTAAACGGCTGAGATGAGTGCAGCGGGTGTGATGAAAGGGCAGAAGGTGGAGTGGGAAGCAGAGGCTTGGAAGGCGGAAAGAAAGGCGAGGCTAGTCCGACGGGCCCACCTGCAGCCAGAGGAGACGACCCAGCTGATAGGGAGGAAGATGACGGTAATGATGCTTTGACCCCATCCGCCCTCTCTTGGCCTGTATCCTGCTGCTGCTGGTGTTGCTGCTGTAGAAGCTGCATCTTCCTGGCCCGACCCACTGGATCTCCAGAACCCTGCGCCACAAGCGGTTTAAGTCTGTTGAAAATGTTCCCGCCCTGCTTGTGAGACTTGGCTGCGCCCGCACCTGCTGCTTCTGAAGAGACTTTAGGGGTGTTCATTGACCATGGCGCTCCGTTAGACTGGGCCTGGCTGAGGGGAAGGGGCGTGGAGACACCAGACGCCACAAAACCGTTGTGGTTGAGAGCCTCAGATTCAGCCATTCCAGGGGCACACGCACCTAGTCTGGGACCCACATCTACCCCTGCAATCACATCAATAGGGTCCTGGTCTGTGTCTCCCTCCCCTCCATCTACAGTCTCAAGGCGTACTTTATTCTTCACAATCACACTAACAATTGAAGTGTCCGCCTGGGGGTCTGAGGGGCTCGGGGGTCTCAAGGATGACCCAACGCCCACCACGCTATCTGACTTTCCCAGAGGTGCGCCCGCAGCTCCATGGGGTCCCTCTGCCTCATCTGGGGCAGACTGGATGGCCTCCTTGGCATCTATGTCAGGAATGTCAAATGCTGCCAACAGGTCATCAAAATCTGGGGTCTTCATGTCCCCCATACCGGGATTAACTCCTGTAAAAACATAAATTCTTAGACATAGTAGCAGAAGGCAACAAAATACACTAGCATGAACCTGCCTGTGTTATTGTCCATCAACCTTAGCTCTGCCTTGCTAATACCTGCTACAAAAACATGCAAAATATTAAAATCCTGAATGGTCCTTGAAATGTTTATATTTTCGAGGTAAATTCCGCGCATAAAATCTCCTGCATGCACCTTCTTTTGACACAAACTGACAAGCTACAGCGGGTTAAGCTTGTTACCAGAGAAGCTACCTAAGCAACAAGGATCCTGCACTAGCTTTTATATTAGCCAGCTAGCGCGCTAGCAACGGCGTTTGTGCAACCAAACCCTCCTCTGGTAACAGGTTCAGCACTAATTTTCTATGAATGGGAAACGCGGCTTCAATCATTTAGTGCATGCCAAGCTTTGCAGCAGTGACCATTTGAGAAACAGTTCAACTGGGACAGCGTTTCGTGGCAGCGACCTCGGTTATTTTGAGCTAACGATATTCTTTCCCGACTGAGCCTGGCTAGCTGGCCGCTGAGCTCCAGCCAAGACAGAGAGGGGTCATTTAGCTAACTAGCTAGCGTTCGCCATTAAAAAGCAACCGGAGCTGTTTGCTTAGGTATGGTTTGACAGCGATAACGACCCGGTAATCGTAGGGTCGACGATGTCACAGAAGAGGATGGTCGGGATGGGGATTTTCGTTTAATATTTCATGTATTTTGATTGTTTACCTGGATATGCGATTCCCGACTATCCTAGCTCGTTTTCAGCTGAAAAAGCTGTGCTTCCCGTCACATGACCCGGGACATCCTATCACGCTGTGATAGCGCTGGAAAAATGCATGGAGGATGCTGCAAACGACACGTATATTTATTTCTACTGTGCATGACATAAAACAGTAATAAATGTCCTTACCAGACTGTTTTTAAACATCATGCGAAGCCATTTAAAGTTGGGACAGTGGCCTCTGCACACAACTGATGGTTTGCACCTTTTTGTGTTCCCAATCTACTCACAGCACTGTCAACACTATGAGGTTCTGAGGGCAACAGAAACACCAGAAGGCAACATATGTACACGTAGCTTTTATTGCAAAAAAATCCACAAAGACATGACAGGAGTGTGGCTAACTGTTTAGTTTAAGAGCCCGTCACCACAAATTCTTCTCTCTTCTGATCAATTATCAGTAATTATACCATGTAGAGAAAATGTAGGGTAAAGAGCGCAATTTGCGATTTGAGTGTAAGCCCATACATTTTTAGGATTATATGAATTTGTTACTGGGCAGTCAGATTTTCATATATAGTATGTCATTCTGTACTGTAGGTTTTTCTTTATTTCTGGTGTATTGGTGCTTTTGAGTGTCTGACAGAAAATAGTATTAAATGTCAGAGTGCTGTCTCATGCTGGGCTGTCAGTCAGACGATGCATCAGCAATCTTTCCGTATATTAGCGTAATCCTGCATTAGTCTGTAATTGTTCTGTTTTTTTCTAGTCGATATCTGAAGTCTCGGTCTGGCTCTTTTGGTCCTATTTCTTCTTCTCTTCATCCTTTTTGCCATCTGACTTGTTTCCTGTCTGGGAGGCCAGGGAGCCCATGGCGTTGCGGATGGCCTCGTTGTTCGGGTCGACACCGGGCAGGTTCTCCAAGACGCTCTGAAGGAACTCTGGGTCCTGCATCACATCATAGTCATCTTCCTCCTGTTCAATTACAATATAGGATACAATCGATTAGGATGGATTAGGTCTTAATTTAAGTGGTTTTAAGATCCAATAGGTCCATCATTTGGCCATATCTCATGTGAAGGTAAACATATATGTGTGTATGTATGTATGTATGTATGTATACCAATCTTTCATGTGACACCCCAAACAATGCCTGCATATTTTCCCCACTGTAACTTTTCGTTTCAAAGTGCTCTTTTCATGGTATCCTCAATTTTCCACATTTAACAAACACGAGACTCTCCTGGATAATTTAAGAAAGGTCTATGGTAAGGTACTAAAGGTCTATGTTGTGGTCATCAGTTTTAATTATTTTAGTTTAATTTATTTTGTTTGTGAGAATCACAGCAGCAATTGCTAGGGAGGAGAAAAAAGAGCTAATTGAAAATGTTTTGTTGTTGTAATTGTGAACAAATGTATTTTTGGGTTTCTACTACCCATAATCTTTAGCTTCCACTTACCGTTAGCAGCACATGCAACAGGATTTAAATCTCAGTGATAAGATGTTAATGCAAATTCCGCATTGGGACTAATACACGTTTCTATGTACACAGGCCTGTACCTTTGACTTTCGTTTAATCAAAGAACCAGATATTTTCTAACGCAGTTGCTCATTTGTTTGTACTGATGATTCAACCTGGAGAATTTCATGTCTCGTCAGGCCACGGAAATTGCCAGTCACCTAAACTTTCTCTACGCAAAAAATTTACCTGACTTTTACTTCCAGAAACCTGGATGCCAGAAATAACTCCTCCCCCTTTGCAACTCTACTGAGAATAAATGAGAGCCAGCTGAGCCCCATTTCACAATTGCTTTACAGTTGAATTTAAAACATCATATGATGACTTACCTTGGCTGATTCTGCAGTGTCCATGGGGGCTCCTGTGTCCATTTCTCCATACTCTGTTCACAGAACAAGTGAAAAGAACTTAATATCTTAACATACATAAGTGAAAGCAAGAGCATACAGTACATTTGCATGATAATCAAATGGAACTCACCTCCTCCAGCAAGAGACATCTGCATGGCGTAGGCTATCTGCTCCTCCTCTGTCATGCTGCTGAAGTCAGGAAGCACTGCTGCACCGCTCTCAGGCTGAGATACTGACATTTTCAATAGGGTCTCCTCAGATTCTGTGCGAAAATAAACCAAAATGTAATGGACCAATAAGTATCATTCTAATATAAATAAATTACAATCAATTCTGTCTCATAAGTAAAAGCAACTATTTGTCAATTCAAATTACCATCTGCGCTGGGTGTGGGCATGCCTGCCTCAGCTACAGAAGCAGCAGCAGCTCTGCGGGCCTCTTCCTCCTGCCTCTGTCGCTGTTCTTCCATTGATACACGCAGGGCCTTAAGGATTGCACAGAGACAGCACAGTGAGAAATGAAGACAAAGGGCACCACTTTTAACTCTAAAATGTTAAGTTTTTTCAGTGTTAGCATAGGCACATCTTGAATGGAATATCTGGTAGGCATTTTAGTTTTACCCTCAATTTGTAGAACTACTACTGTATACTATCAGGTAATAAATAAGTGCTATGTTTTTACTTTTTTGGTGCTATCATAGAAACATTTGCTTTAAAAGAGCCCTTGAATTTCTCTCTCAAGTGAATACATCTTCACCAATATTTGTGCTGGGTACTGGCATAAAAAGTTTGCTGGCACTTGACACACATTATATATATAATTATATACTGCTTACCAGGGCTAGCTCCGGATCAGCACTGGGATCCACACCAAACTCAAAGTCACTGGCACCAAGACCCATCATTGAGCCTCCTTCCCCAGCCAGGATGGGAGAGGAGAGCAGCGCATCAGCCAGACTGGGCCCTGGAGGGACTGTGACCAGGTGGGAGCCTGTCCCCTCTTTCCCATTTAAAGTATTTATAAAAGCAGTCAGCTTCTCTGTGTTCACCTCCTGAATAAACAGTTGGAGACAGAATGCAAGGCCAATTTAAAACTCAATTTATGAATGGGAAGAAGTGTCAGATATGGAAATCAATATTACATAAAATATTATACTTTCATTTACTCTGCCTTATAGCAGTACAATAGAAGATAAACTGAGAATTCCTCACCTCTTCTCCAAAGTTGATAATATCCACATTCACTTTCTCTTTTTTCAAGCGCTTTGCCATCTTGACAAGCTGCAGAATCAACAGGTTGGAACAGAAACAGGAAGAGATGAAGAAAGACAGACATACATAGACAGCCAGAGAGTGTGTTAAACCTATGATGTATCGGTAGGAAAACAATATTTCATTCTGTGGGACTGGTTAAAAATTTGAGAGAAGATTTCAAACTCACATCTTTTTCATTATCCTCCACAGGACTCCCAACGAAGGCAATGATCCTCATCTTGTGGTTTTTTCCTTGTCTGTGTTTTAGAGCCAGCTATGCAGGAAAAACATAACAAAATATGGCCACTGAAAAACTGCTGCCACAGAAAGCAAAACCTTTTATTTACCAATTGACAAATTACTGGGTAGAGCCCTTCTTTTAAGTTTGAACCAAATTATTAAAATGAGAAACATCCAAGTAACACACATGAGCCACTCTGATGCCCGTGCAGAAGCATATCTTTCCTTTGGGCTGGACAGCATGGAGTTTGGACAGGATGCGGCCAGAATCTGGTGTCAGTGTGGTCAAGACCTCACAGTTACTGCATGAAAACAAAGACAAACATCCACGGTTATCATGAGCAACCATGTACAACAACACTACTTGTGCTATGAAGTGTTGTTGAAGTGATATGTGGATTATCACAACTTTTGACTTTCTTTGTTACATAAAGAGAGAAGAGCTTACTTTGCCATGGTGATGAGGCCCACATTGTTTTCTGGATTGCTTCGTGTTTTAGAGTGGCAAACAATGTTGACAGCATCTTGTTGAGCCTGTAGCCTCGTTGGCAGAAAGTCTCCATTTCTCATGTATTCACTGTTGTCCACACTGAGGGGAAAGTAACGTGGCTCTGATATACTCTGATACACTTGACTTGTGTATAGACATTGTATGTTGTTGGTCATTGTTGATATATATATATATATATATATATATATATATACACACACACACACACACACGTACATATAGTACATAATAGTTCAATGTTTATGTTCGCCTATCTTTGTACTCCTTGTTTTTAGCTGTATGTCTATTTCTATCTTCCTGTAAATTGTTCTTGGTACTGTGTGTAAACACACTGAAAGAAAAGACCGGAGTCAAATTCCTTGCCTGTGTACACATACTTGGCCAATAAAGCAGATGCTGGTAGATTAGCTAACTAACCAGCTAGTTAACGTTAGCAGTTGACATGTCATTCCCATATCAACCAATACCTAGTTAGACCTAAGTTGGTAGCTAGTTTCCGATAGATCTCAATTCCTCTTCACCATTAACTCCCTGTGGAAAAGTCTTCTTCACCGGGATGGGGAAGTAGTTAACGGCGTTACTGCATTAAAACAGCATTAGCACGGCTTGATGACGTTAGCAAGTGGTGACACCACAGATATGTCGCTGTCACAATCAAATCATCGGAGTTGTCAGTTGATAATTTCGACAGAAAGAACTAAATTGTAAAATTTATGAATGTTGTCGTATATGCTACGGCTACAACTAATTCTTTATTAATACGGCAAATCTAAGCTAACTTTAGCTACAATGACTCAGCCAGTCGACACTGCGTTAGCTGGCTAACCGTCAACGGTCAATTATCAGCCCAGTAAACAGGGACGTTTCGTCCAAATTCAGGTCTGTGAACTACCTAATCGAGTAATTATCTATTATGTCTTCGTATGAATCGTTATCAGATCAAAAACTACACAAAAAAGGCATTTGTAGAGTTCTTACCAGACCATAGTACTTTCAAGCCCCATTTTGGAAACTTCTTGTTGCTCTCTGTCGTAGTCTTACAAGCTCAGAGGCTATTGGACAAACCCTGAACAAAGCGAAATGTGATTGGCCAGGTTTTGTAACCTGTCATTTAGTGAATAGCGTAGAATAGTTTGACAATAAAACTCTTACAAGGTCCACCTACTAGCTTTGTTCCTACCTGAACTTTCAACTGCATCTTCTACAGCGGATGGAATCTGCTCAGCTATCATGGAGATCGCTCAGAATAAAACAGTATTTTCACATAAAAAGCTGTTGATCCACTTTCTTGCTTTTTTCTGGCGCTGTCAAGTACATCTTATGGTCTAGTTTAATCTCCCTTTATTCAGCTGTATCTAGTTTCTTTCTTCTATTTTATTTAAATCCTATTTATAGGTTTTTGTCTTATGCTGAGGAATCTGAATCGCCTTAAAGACTATTACAAATAAACTTTCCTTGCCTAAGCTGATGCCATTGCTTTTACTCAGTTGTCATGGAGACAGCTCAGAATATAATAGAAAAGAATATTTTGTCAAAAAAAGCTTTAAGGACCACTTACTATCTTTTTTCCAAAGATTTCAACAGCTCAAAATCTTCTTCCTCAGCAGACAGAATTTGCTAAGTTGTCATGGAGTCAGCTCAGAATAAAATAGAATTTTATTTATGGATAAAATCAATGTGAAACAATGTTATTTTGTATTGCAATATCCATAGGAAGTACATTTTGATCTAAATTTTCTGGAAAACCGATTGAGATGTTAATGGATAAAAAAGTCAGGCAGGTGTGACTCTTTCAGTAATTTAAATAAATTGACAAATCAAGGTACTTCATCTTATCAATGCAAAAATTAAAATAAAATCCAACATTTCAATAAACCAGTCATGTTTATTCATCTGCAGCATTTCAAGGGTACCATACATCTACCTCATTATTAATAGTAAAAATGCCTGACGGTTGACGAATTAATATCGTCTTACAGTATGCATCACAGTCATATCACATAACACTATTGGAGTCATAAAACGTTGATCTATATAATGCAATGTAATCAAACAAAAGCAAGATGTCTTTTTTTCTTTAATAACTTCAGGCACAAGTGTACAAAAGCATGACATCCCCAAAAGAGAAAAAACTTCTAAATACTTATTCTGTGAAAAGGCATTGTTGTGATTCTTGTACATAGACACACATTTATTGTATATGACTCAAAGGCAAGAGAAGACGAATTAACAAATTATACAGGAAAAAAACCCCCAGAATGATTTAACAGTTAGATAATAATCGAAATCACCGCAAAGAACAAAGGTTTTACTCTTTTAGAGTTGCATGCCTTAGATAAAGGTTTGTTGTGCTTGAGAAAGGCACATTTTCAATCCATCATCACCATTAATAAACTTTTTGGAAACCAGAGCAATACATACAGTAATAAATACTATAATACATATGACTATTTACACGTTTGGTTCATAGGCTGCGTGTGTTACTGCTTTGGAGTCTTACAATAAGGTGCCGTTTCACTTTAAATATTGGGACACTGACAGTTTGATATAACAGCCAACAGAATAAAATAACCTCCACATATCATTTACAGGATGTATAAAATCCCAAATAATGCTTGTTGATCTTATCTTGGTTGGAAAATTGTCAGTTAATTTGATGTACTGCACAGTCTATTCATTCAGGAATATACATGAAATAAACAAAAAATTATGTTGCATAGTAGAAGCATCTTTCAAATCAGTGATTTATTTTATGCTGTTGGACCAAAAAATTAATTCGAACACATTTCTGCATTTTCAAATATCAAACAATTCAGTAACACTTGGCAAAGTGACCCAAACATAACATCAAGTTAAAACATTGCACACCCAATTAAACTAAACTAGTAAACTAGACAAACTGTTTTGTCTTCTTACACACCAGGCAGCCATCACTATGTTTTGCTAGTGAAAAAACAGCAACTCTACCATAGTTGGGGCCTGTCTCAAAAAGCTCTCTTAAAGTTATCAGCCTCACTACACTGGCAATTACCTGTCTAAGAGCTCGCACAACTGGCTCTGTTAACCCTGGGCTTAACAGAAACCAATCCCATGTAACATCAACAAATCAACAAAAGTGAATTTAATACAAGATGGGGTGAAAATGCTTATCCTTGTGGGGAAATTGCAGCAACAACAAAAAAACCATTATAGTTAATAATACCCATTAGCATGAGTAATGTTTAGGAAATACTAAATGCACCACTCAAATCCAAAAATCAGGAATAGAAACATTACATCATAAATCAGTGTGAAAATATATAGGCTTTAATGTGTGATTGACATAAGTGGCATAGAGTGGAAAGTAATAGATTACTGAAGTTTGAGTTTATACATATCTTTTTAACTTTTAGCAGCAGGCTACTGCAAAAAGTGGAAGAGTGTAAATAAAAATACTTTATATATATATACACACACACACACACACACACACACATACACATATATGATCCACAAATTGCTCCTTGCAGGTTTGGTCTGGTGCATTGGTTGCCATGGCGCCTCGAGCTCTCTCTGTGCCACTGAAAAAAGACGACGTTCACTCTAAACTTAGAGGTCTTGCTTCATGAGACAGGCCCCAGGTCACTGTGTGTTGTGTCTACACACTAAACTTGACACTGATATCAGATCGCACAGTTTCTAAGTATAAAAAAAACTAATTTTAAAATAACCCTTTGACCTGAACATCAGAGGCAACATTTAGGATTCACAGTCTTAGTACAAGTCAACATAGTACAAGTCCATTAGAAACAGCTGGTTAAATAGAAACTGAGGATCACCTCTTTTTCCAGCATGATTTGCATTCAGAGTAAGCTAAGAAAATGGTCCCACCCTGTATGAATACAGTCATTTCTTTGGAAAAGAAACCCTTTCATTTAAAAGTGTTCCCAATCCAAATAATATGGTTTTGTGTTAAAGCACCTAAGGAAAACATATAGCAGAACCACTCTAGGATTGGGCCTTTGGTATGTGACGCAGACAGCAGTTTGGCAAACACAAAAGAGGAATTAATTCCAAAAAGGAGACAATGAATTAGAAATAACTACACTTTTGTTCTCAAATAAGGCAAAGTCCTCATATTACACTCTACACCAAATGCTGGCTTAGTTGAGCACATCAGTGCCAAGAACAATCTTTGGTTGTGCATAAAAGCATTCCTATGAGATGAATAATAGTGTTCAAGAACCACAGCATTATAGTACCCACAATTCCTAGTGTCAGAACACAACCACCTACTTACATGTTCATACCATGTTGAGATTTGTAAATCAAAGTGCAAAAACAACAATACAAAACATTTAATATCCGCCTTGGTCTCACTGATATACTGTAAAACATTTTCAATTGTGGTACCTCAAATCACAGTCAAATCATCAATGCTCGTAACATCCTCCAAGTTTGTTTCGGTTCACTTGAGTCCATTTCTTTCTTACATCTACACCTGTAAACCAAAAGCAATGAGAAAACACTCAGCACAAGTAAGTGTCACAGAAAAGCCTGATAAATTTGTTTGTCTATAATTCTATTAACTTACAGAGCATTTGCTAGCGTTAGGAACAATGTCACTGAGTGAGATCACATCCTCAGCACCAATACTTTCTTCAAGAGTCCCAAACTGAGCTCTGCAAACAACAAAAGTAAGTGAATTGAACCTTCATACAATATGAAACACTGGGTTTGTATGCATGTGAAAAAATATATCAATTGAATACACATTTAAAAAAAGTTCTAAATACTTTTAACCAAGCTGTTATGCTATTCTTTAAAAAGAACTATGATTTACTTAAGATTTGCATGA
The DNA here is from genome assembly GCA_002120245.1 of Maccullochella peelii. NCBI lineage: Eukaryota > Metazoa > Chordata > Actinopteri > Centrarchiformes > Percichthyidae > Maccullochella > Maccullochella peelii. The sequence continues at coordinate 40,268 of LKNJ01000419.1, forward strand.
CATGCTTTCTGATGTTTGTCACTAGACGGAGATTGTAAAGAGTCTGCACTGTCTTCACACATGCTGATGTTCCTGAGCTTCTGGTTCAGGGACATTTTTGTCGTTCTGGTTCAGGGACATTTTTTTCGAAGTTCATACCCTCAGGCAGCCTTCACTCCCAAACTGTGTACCACCCACAACAGGTCTATCAGTGAAATAGTTACACTTAAGTTATAGAGGGTTTGGGTTAGGTCCAGCCAATAGAAGAATAAGAGGTGGGATTTGTACATAGCCTAAAAGGAAGGTCTTTCTGAGGCTTAAATGTCTCATTCACCAGTCGTTCAGTTATAAAATACACTGTAATAATCACATTACACATTTAATCATTAGCTATAAGACAGTATAATTATAATCCCTGACAGTTCCAAACAAATTTTAATATGCATATACTGCTGAGGATCTCTCACATCCAAATACTAATCTACATGTGTATTTCCCTTCTTACCTCTTGGGGGTGCTGTGCTCCTGGTCTTTGCTCAATGTGTTGTTTAGTTCCACTCCCACTGACCTGCTGGTTTCCTGAGAGTGAGGCAGAGCCTGACTTGTGGGAGCAAATCCAGGTTTTCCCAAGGAGAAGGAGACGGCAGTTTCAGTAGCATTGCCAACAGCGTTGCTGGGCGGTAAGGTCTTTGGAAGGAGGTCAGGACGACCTGACTGCATGACTGGGTGGGAAGAAAAACAGTAAATACTGTGTTGTGAAAGAAGAACTACACATGCTGGTACATGCTGGGAGAGTAAACAAAATGTGTCTTCAGCACTCCAGCTGAAACCTGAAATCCTATTTCCAGTTCTCTTACCGTTGTCTCCTTCGGTGTCTTCTTTGGTCTCAGAGCTGGCTTGATGTTGGAGTAAAGGGTGCTGGTTGTTGCTGCTGGTTGGGGTCAACAGAGAAGGCCCAGAGCCAGCTGTCTTTCTGAAAGGACCATGTGCCACTGCACGGCGCTTCTTAGATGGGGAGGTCTTTACTGGATACAAGAGGAAAAGTGTAAGATAAAGAGGCCATAAAGCCAAAAATTCTATAGCGGTGTGCCCAGCAACAAAAGAGTGTTATTATAAAATCCTGGTCCACAATATGAGCAGGCAACTACTTTGTTCCCACATTGTCAGCAATTATTTTAGCATGTAATACAGTTAAAAAACAAAACAAATACACTATCTGTGATCACTTATTGTTTCTAAATGTAGCACTTGAAGCAGTTCAGCACTATTACGCACGTAAAACCTTGTCCACAAAAGTGAATTAAACTTAAAAATAGTTCTGCTCTTGGCAGGATATTTGAGCTGCTGTATTTATATTTGAAACTCGTCCAAGACAACAATACGTTTCCTCTGAGGAAAAACTCTCCACGGCATTCCCAAGATGTCAATGCACCATGCCGGGGAGAGGCCTGTGTTTAAAGGGAATTAAAACAACAAATGTGCGTGGCCATAGCCCGTATGCACACAAAGATACAGAATACACTTACAGGAAATCTTCCTGAAGACTGTATTGCACATGAACTTCTGAAATCGTTCTGCGTAGAAACCCGGTCTGTGTACAGATACAGTATCCTAAAGAGAAGGAATGATTATGCGGTTACATATATATCTTCTAATTTAAAACACAGTTAAATGAGACTAGTAGAGGCACCTTACCCCATCGTGGACCAGAGCTTTCCACGAGTGTTCAAGCCGCTTTACTAACCTGAAAAACAACACACATACACATAGAGCCTGGATTACATACAGTACCTAAGTTTCACGATCAAACACAATCACAGAAGAAACATTAAACTGACATCCATTTTAAACTTTATCATTGTGGCTTATTTATAACACATGGAGCTTAGCTTTGGTTCAGGCAGAGAAATGAAGCCACACTTGCATTGTTATATTCATGTCTGGCTACCAGCTGACTAGAAACATCCAATCATATTCATGCAGATGTACAGCGCAGCCATTATTGTAACAGCTTGTCTACACGGGAGGCGTTTCAGCTGCGTTTTTCTGCCATCCATGTCAAGCATGCCTTATGGAACAGATACACTCCTATTTTAACCAATCCACACAGGCCACACAACAGCTATCCACTGAAGCTGCTGCTGCTCTGCTAACGTGCTACTTTTGCTATGCAGCCTGTGTAGACATTGTGTAAGTGTCACTAACTGAACGAGGGGCATCCAGATGTACAAAAATGTGTATGTTTACCTATAGGACTGCAGAATGTCAATGATACCAATATAAACCAGCAGTCTCTCGCCTTTTGAGTTTCGTGCTGGGATTCCTCCGGTTCTGTAAAAAAACATAAAAATAAATCATCATTTCGTGCTCGGGTATCCTCTCAGTAAACTCTTCTTTGTGGTGACAGAAACTGTTACCAGGCCTCACACGACCGCTCTATGGTCACAGACACTGTCACTCACTTGTCCTCTGCGTCCAGTGATCCTATGTTCCCTGCCTCAGCCTGGATGGCCTCTATAGCGGTGCTATACAGGGACTTTTGGCCTTGTGGCCTCCTTTGATCCACAGCCCCAGCCACCGCCTCTTCACTGGCCGCCTCTGAACAAGCCTGATCTAAATTATGGATTCCCACCAGAAGGCTGTAATCCATAATCTTAAAACTTTGCAAAAGCTGGATGGAAAAAAAGAAACACAAGTACTGTGAGACCAGTGATTACAAATAAATATAGCAAAAAATATCACGCTTGTAGCCTCATATTTAGAAAGGCATTATTCTGAAGTTTTTACCAGACAGTCTCTGTGGATGGTCTTGCAAACAGCACTGTACTTGTCCCCCTCCATTAACAGCCCCTCCTGCATGTCCTGCAAAAAATCCAGGTCCTTGTATGTGGGCATGGCCTTCTCTCTCTCTTTAGGTGAGGCCCGTCGCTTGTAGGTGGAGCCCTTTAGATCATACTTGAGGTGCATTCGTACAGCGCTCGGGAGCAGATTGTTCATGACGACAATACGGATGTTCTTACCCGCTGCCTGAACACAGTAGAGTCCATAAAACTTTGGTAATAAGGTCCGCTTGTTCTGGTTCAGGTTCTGAACGAGAGCAGAGAGGATGGAAGGAGAAAAGTATATATATTAAAATTAAATTAAAACAAGCATCAGTGTAATTGACCGAACTAAATAAGTGATTGACTAATGTAAACTGAAAAATGAATAAATGATGAACAAATAAGTCAAAGTAAACACATTGTTCAACACAAATGATGCAGTCATTATTCAAATTGCTTGTTTAGTCCACCCAACAGTCTAAAGCCCAAAGGTATTCGGTTTACTTTAATATCGATCAACAAACCCATTAATTGACAAATAGTTTCAGGTGTAGACGCACTACTTTCCCAGTGTCATTGTAACAGCACGAGTATTCAAGACTTTGCATTTGATAGATAAAAGGATGTGAGGATAATGATTAGGAACCATTCCATAGTTTTATTCTGTGGGATAGTCATGTGCACATTTATTCCGCAGATATGTTGAACCTAAAGCCCCTCATCATATCTTACCATGAAGTATCCAGGAAGCAGTTTCTGCAGAAATTCCGCCTCTTTGTGCTGCACTGTCTTAATGATGTACTCATCATCCCTAGAGAGGTAGAAGAGAGATCCACTGGCCCCGGAGTTTGACAGCTCAATCAGCGTCTCATTACACAGAGAATACTGTAACCAGACCAGAGACCACTGGTTAGATGTTATAAAAAAACAAAACAAACAAACAACAAAAACATAGACTTACAGGTTAAAAACAGGAATAGTCAGGCCTGCCTTTACATTGTCAGCAGCCCCACCTCTAGTGTGTCACCACTTCCTTAGTTTTACTTTTTCCAGTTCTTCAATCACATATTTCTTCTCACAGTTCACGTCTCTTTCCCTTTCTTCAGAGTGTTTTTGCACATTTTCTGAGTATAGCAGATGCTGAGTAAACAAGAATACCATGTAGTCATCGGGCCGGATGCCAAACATCTCCCTGAAGTAGCGAAAGGCGATTGGGGCGTACGTCTTGAACCTGAAGTCTCCATAGTGGTGGGCTGGTGTCAGGTTACTGCCCTCACTGCCAGTAAAAGACAGAAGAGGCAGACGATTAGTTACAAAACATGCAAGGGAGGTTAAGTGAAGGAGTATTAATGTAGTACAGAGAAAACACCCTGATACAGAAAATAAAGCATACATTTAATCATCTTTACAACATATTATTTCTTCATAATTCAAAAGACTCACCTGGGAAAGAAGATGCTTTCCACCACTTCAAAGTCCTGTAGGAGCACATCTCTCTCAGGTTTCTGGCTTAAGCTGCCCACCGTGTGTGTGATGCCTAACTGGATAGCACCTTTCAGGGCTGATGATGTCGTCTGGAAGACCGAGAAAAGTGACATGTATCAAATAACAAACACAGTTTAAATCTGTCTTTGGTAGATAACTTATTAATGTTTGTATGCCACACTGGCATTGGCACAGGCAATATTTGCAGATCATCAGTTGATTATGCACATCTTTAAATACTCACATGTAATCTGAATCACACAGCACATCAACATTAATTACAAACTTTATGTGTGAGTAGGCATGTTTTAAATTGACGCACAGTGGCTGATAAAATAGCAAATAAACAAGCACTTGGCTCAGACACTGGCACTACAGCTCCATCAATATCTATTAACCAATCACCACAATAGGACTTGACAAGACACACACATTTCCATTTGCATTTTAAGGTTTTACACATTTTTATACATTAACAGAGTGTAGATCTGCAACAATTACTTGATTGATTAGTCCATTGTCAGAAAACTAATCTTTAAAAATTAAACTAGTTTGATAATCGATACAGCAAAAAAATGAAAAAACAATTTGACACAAAAACACAAAACAATACATACAAAGATATCACCTCTGGCTGATGGAAATCGACATTTTTCAGTATTTTATAGAGCTAAGCAATTAATTGAGAAAATAATTGGCAGATTAATAGATAATGAACATAATCGTTAGTTGCAGCTCTAAGTCAGTGATGGCTGATTTCCCACCTTCTTGTACGTCGTTTCCCCAGTGGGATCAATTCCACGATGGCCAATGGTTTTTTTCATGTTCGGAGACATGGTAGTGTTTGGACTCTGTCAGTACAAACATGGTGGAAGGGAGAATTACAAGGGGAAAATAACTCATTGCAAGTCTGCAGCAATATGTAATATTCTCATGTTTCAAAGAGGAAGGAATAAAGGATGCATCAGCTAAATAGCAGTAATTTCCAAACTGTCTTAATATGAATGCAATGAGTGTTTCCTAACTGAAACAGAGCTAGATTACACATTTCCTCGAAACAAATCAGTTATTTCTTACCTCGGGAGAAACATTTTTTCGAGCCCCAGGTGAATCTGAAAAGGGAGGAAAACATACAAGTTATACAAGAAATGACTAAATTAAAGAAATGCAATTCTCACACTGGATTAATTAATATCAAACAACACAGCTTGAAACAGCTTCCACCATTCCCTAACGTTGAAAACAAAGAGTGCAGCTGAGCTTTGAAACAAGCATGCAGACGCACCTTGTTTATTACCTCTGAGAGAAGACAGTCTCCTCCAGAACTGACTCTGCAGGTCTTTGGTGCAATGGAAGGAATTGGATAAGTATGCTATTACTATTAAAGTGAGTTCAAACAGGACCAATGACACTCTATAAAGTGAAACAACATAATGGTGTGCGAGTTTGCTTTCGAATTACGTAAATTATTAACAGTGAATTCCACCGATTTTAGAGTTAAAGGTCCGTTGAGTAGTTATACAGCTTGTGAAAACTGTGGAGGAGCTTTGTCAAGTCTGAGAAAACAACCCTGATGGTGTCATGGTGATGTCATCAGGGTAATCTCATTGCGGAGACTACAAATTTTAAACAAAAAGCATATCTTACAAACTGGAGGTGTGGAGCTTGAAAGTTGTAGCTATTTACCAAGCTAGAAGGGTCTAATAAAAAGATGATATTGGTTGCATTATGGGAAACCATAATGACCATTCATCTTTTTAATCTGTCTTTTGTGAATCCCACTTTATGGGAGTACAATGCAAAATTGCTGGAGTACCCCTTTAAATGTTTTTGTTAAATAGTTCCATTTCCTGCTGCTAATTTCCACTCAGTTGCCAGTGTTTTAAGTACACCTAACCTCAATGAGAAGAGACTAGTAACGTACCAACCATCGAGTCAATACTTCTCCAAAAGTTTTAACAAAAACTGAAAAACATAACCTGCATGAAGGTATTGGACTGCTTAGTTTTATCTAGGCGTGTCTAATAAACTGAGTAGCACAAAACTCGACACCATTTGAGGATTACATTTACGAGGTTCACACAGGTTGCTTATTGAACTAGAAAGATGGATGTTTGAATTGTGACTTCTAAGTGGATAAACCCACTAAGTGCCTGAGTGTGTCTGATAACCTGCTGGCTTGCTGAGACAAGTCCGCCCACAGGATCCATAATCTGGGCCAGTGTCCTTGTATCTGTATCACCTAAGTGAGTAACTTACTGTATACGACCTTATGTCAAACACATCTGATTTATCCCTTTCAGGAAAAGGTTGTGTGTAATAATACAGTACTTACAACCAGATGGGCCCTGCAGCTCTGGAGGCTCCTCTGCAGCTGTGGCCATTCAGACAAGAAACTACACTCAGACTTGGTTGTGATGAAACTCAGATCCTGATTCACTCCTGGAAAATCCAACCTTGTCAGCTTTCTCTATGTGAGCACTTCAGGTAGCAGGGGATCTGTGTAAACAAAAAAGTAGCTCATTTACAGCAAAGACTACAGATTACTTCATGCCACAAATATTGACAGCCACGTTGACTGGCTCTGCTGATGCAGCTGATCTGAAAATAAGCAGGACAAGAGACTGACGGTAGTTTTTAACTGCAACTTTCAGCTAACGGCAAGTAAGCTAGCTCTCTTGAATAATGCAACTTAGAGAAATTGTAATAAATGGTAAGACCAGTGCATGTTGTAATAGGCTAACACGACAACTACCGAGATGTCTGGATTGCGACATTTAACGAAACAGTGACGAGAAAGCTAGCTTGCTAACTCTGAATTCAACTTTTCTAACTTTAACCAAGCTAGTCGCGCTAATAACTAACAAAAAACAACACAAACAAACAATCAACCTACTCTAAAATCTAGTGGAGGAGTTCTTGCCGTTTCCAGAGAAAGATAAAATAAACCTTTTCTCTTCTAAAGACACTGTTGTCCCCTAAAACTAATAAACAAGGAAGCAGTGCGGAAGCAGCAGTTTTGTGTTCTGCTCTGCTAGCTCGAGCAATAACCAAACTTCCGGTGTAATTTTCTTTCAGAACAAAACACAAGAAAACCATTTCTGCAAATCAATACCAAGCAATAATGGACTGCAACAAACTTTATTGTGTACACCAACTATAAATAAATACGCAAATATAAAATTATATAATATAAATATAATATAATATAAATATAAAATATAAAATTAATTGTATTTAATATAGTATAATAACATAATGAAAAAAAATTCATTGTGTTTGGTTTAACAATGCAATATATTTCAAGAGATTGTGATCTAAAATCGTATTTTGCAAAGTAACAAATAACTACAACTGTTAGATAAAAGGAATGAAAAAGAGTGAAAACTTTGTCTTTGCTTTTGAAATTTATGTATAAAGCCTTAAATAGTTAAATACGAATAAGTAACACGACTGTAGCACAAAACAGAAGGGAAAGGAGTATTTCTATCCTTCAGTTAAGTAAGTGTAGCAATACCACAATGTAAACATACTCTATTAAAAGTCCTTATTTTGACTGACACAAAGTGTGACTGGAAAAAGAAATTTTTAGCCAAACATATGGCCATTAGTACAAATGCGACATTTTATGATTTTTTAAATTATTATCACAAATAGTACTCTTTCCTACTCTTTAAGTATGACATTTATATGGATTGTGTTTCCACTGATTTAGGTTTAGAATTTTACACTTTTATTTTGAAGCCAAACAGGAAGCTTACTTGTCATTCTTTGGTTGTTTTGCTGTGGAGCAAATGAATATCCTAGTTCACTCATAGTAACTGCACAATATCAGTTGTAAGGTTTTTTAAAAATGTTTATTTATGACTTTTACTACACATCGCTACTCAGGCTGGGCGGCACACTCAAACTTTTCTTATTGATCACTGATCTGTAAATGTCACACACCCAACTATTAGAGCCAACAGTGACCCCTGGTTGACACGTGTTTTATTACACGTGTGGATTTTTTATTTATTTAATTAAGACTTGAAAATTGAAAACGTTGGAAAATGTTTCTCCAACTTGATATGACTTTCTCTGTAGGTGACAAAAAGCACGTGAGAACTTTTATGTCTTTATTTCATCCTTTTTCCATCCTTTATTTGAGTTATTACAGTGAACAAAAATAATGTGTTACTGTTATCATAAGAAAACTTGGTTAAAATACAGAGCTGTCAAAATAATAAGCGACTTCAGATGTTATCATCCTCACGGAGCATAAACAACCAGCATGTCCTGTCCTCCTGTGAGCATCTGTGACAAACATCTGCAGGATACAAGATACAAGATTATTAGTTCACCATTATTTTGTACATTTTTCTGATGCAGGCTTGTCCAAATGGGATCTGAGCACATTAACCTAATCCCACTCCCCAAATATACGTAAAAATCACCATTTTATCACATACAGATACTTTTACCTAACTGTTTTGTTTATTTTAGTTTTATTCTGTATATGTATTTATTTTACACTGAGTTCTTTTTCCACCTTTAGCAAGCATTTGCATTGAAGGTGAATCCTGGCTCCTCTGGGATAGGGGGTGCAGTGTAGCCTGGTTTTGGGCTGTAGTTTGGGTTTGGCAGCTCGCTGTCAAAGCATGTCCACCTCGCGTTTCCTTTCTCCATACAGCACTCATATTGGAGAGTCTTGACGGCAAATTCTTCCGAACAGAACTGGGACAGGGCTTGTTCCCACTATACGAAAAAGATATATATTGTCTTGTTTACCAAGAGTCAGAGAAAAGCACAATTCGTACTCACAAATTCTCATCACCCTTTGTTCACTCAGTTAAATCCATTCTTCTGTATATGGGTGCAGTAGACTAGACGACTAAAAATTACACAGGAGTTCCTTTAAAACTTTTATCATCATTTGTCTTTTAATCTGCCTATCTACTGATGCTGAGTCTTTAAGAAATGAGGCATAAATTAAAGCCATAAATTCAACCTATTTTTGAATTAGCCTATGATTTAAATTAATCTTGTCATGTATGTTGTTAAATTTGTGTAAATGTATGTTATTATTTTGTATGTTTGCTAAACAATTTTCTTGAATTTAATCTTACAATGAATCTTTTTGAATCTTCTGAAATATTGGTAATTACACAGGGGTTTGTGTTTAGTTTTATGAAAAAGAAAATCACAAAAAAAAAACTACATGCCAAAAGACAACAAAAAATAATCATTTCAAACAAATAGTTCTGTATTTGTGCCTGGTGTGGCAGGTAAAAACATGCACAAATGTGTCTTTGTTTATACTAGCAGTTTTTGATAAGTGGTTGGAATATTTTATGGCACTATAATTGCAATATACAGCAGCATACTATTATACTTTATCCAAAAACTGTATCTAGCTAGAACAGCCAGGCTTCCTCACCTTGAATAATTACTTTATTATTAATGAATAGTAACAGTGCAATATAATTTTACCTGGTTGTCAGTTGTCACAGTCACAGTTGTGTCTGTCTGTAATTGTCTTTGGATTGTGGACTTTTTCTTCCACAAACACACAGAAACACACAGACAGAAACTCACAGCTTGTTGGGCGCAGCAGAGGATCTCGTTGCTGTGCCATGCTTCTTGTCCACTGCAGCACAAAGTGTACCACGACTCCAGACGGTTGATGGCCTTTCCACGGCGGCGAAAGTGGCTGACACCGGATCTTGGGAAGAAGCTGTCTGGGTATCTGGGACGACCCTGACCTTGATCGCAAATGGCAGCGAGGTTCTGATCCGTGGGACGGGCAGGCGGGAAAGGGACGTCAGGCTCATTAAGAATGTTTATTTGGGTCTCTGTGGAAATAGAACATAAAGCAGCACAGCAATATTTGAAGAGTACATTATGGGTAAATGCTCAAAGAATGTAGAAGAAATTACCTCCCAAATTTGCACCATGAAGAGTCAGCAGTGCAATTATCCAAAATCCTGTGAGGCCTCCAATCGAAATCATAGTGTGTAGCGTATAGTGTGGTTGTCTGGTATGAGCTTAGATTTGGAAAAAGCAGATTTCTCTCCAACAAGTTGATCAAAGACATTGTGCCTGGATCAGCCACCAGCTTATATGGGCGAGGGGAGTAAGTCTGTGGGCGTGAAATGCTTGGAAGTGGGGGTGGAAGGGGTGAGGGACAGGGGTGGTGTGTGTGTGATGGTGTGTGTGTGATGGTGGTGGTGGTGGGGGGGGCTGTCAAGATAAACAGAAAATGAGTTAGAACTTTTGTGATATCTGCTGATGTGTGCAACGTGCAAAATCATTTTGACAAGATCTACAAGTCTTTGGCCAAGGTTGTTCTCAGAAGTCCATGATGATACATGTTCTAATAGACCTTCTCACAGCAGACATTTTGACTTGTTATTAGGGGGAAAAGCACAGGACTTACTAATAACATTAACGAGGGCTCCGTTCCATTCAAGTGTCCCAGGAAGGGATGACAGTGAACCAGCATGAACAATACCAGGACCAGGATTTACACCTGTGCTTATCCTACTGTGACATGTCAAAAGCAGATATCACTAAGCAGAACTCTAAAGATTATGTCTTCATGACTTGACACCCAGCAGGAAACCCACAAGACAGTAGACCACCCCTTTCATTCTTATACCAAATACAGACACATGAAGATCAACCACTTTAAAGTATAAAGGCGACCGGACACACACAAGCATTGATCTTGCAGACAAATATACAACTTTTTCTTTGTTTTTACTTGTTTGTCTTTGTGCCACTCTTGACATTTTAAAGAATAAACACTGACACAAAGTTTGGAAAAATACATTAAATGTATTCCAACATTTTGTCCGTATCAACATATTAGCTTGGGACCATACCAGAACATATTCAGGAAAACAGGCGAGCACTACAGGGGTAATAAAGACGTGATAGGGTCACCTCTCTCTGTCACCTCAATTGTATTTATAGATAAAGGACTGACAAATCTGCTAACCCATTTGAGCACAAAGCCCTCATCAGAGCATCATCAAGTTTGAGATATACTGTGAAAAAACACATTTTAGGATTGTGATATATAATGTACACAAGTTTGCTTCTAAAAGCTGCTAAAACTCAAACTGTCGTCCACCTGAACTGTGAGAGACAGACGTCAAAATGTCATACAGGATGTAACAAACATGAATTTTAAATATGGTGGATTTTTTTTAAAGAAAATGAACTAAAGAGTAGGAAAAAAATCTATTCCAAGTTTATCTGGAGCTCTTGTTTAGCAAGTCATCAAGGCTTTGCTGACTGGAGGAAGTGGGGGAGGAACATGGTACAGAATGTCATGTTAATCAAAACAAGACCAGAACTCAACAAACCTTGAGGTAAACTCCTTGTTTTCAAAAACTGAGTGCACCTTCTGCTATCAAAGGATGATTACACTCACCAAAAATGCTTGTCTCATGTTGTTATCTACAGTGTTTTGACTTGCTACATGTGAGACGAATGAAGAATGCCCCCTCGCTGAAAATCCGTGAATCACTTTAATAGTTTCTCACTCCTAAAATTCAAACAATTCTCGCACAATCATTTCTGCTGTCTGCATTGTGCTGTTAAACAGGTGATGATTGATTGGATCACTACTGTTTTTTCCAGCTAACATTTGAAGCATTTTTTATCTTTGTTGAATATATATTATCAATTTATTTCGTCAACATGAATAAGTGTCTGTCAGTATTTGATTGATCTGTTTTGTGTTTCAGGTGTTTGTTGGGGTGTGACTTCAGATATGTGACCATTCACCACCCTTAACATGTGCACTCTTGTCAGAAATGCAATCTGCAACTGTCAAATAGTGACTCATTGGATTTGTATCCTTTCTCATCTATTCTGTAAGTGTTGCTCTACTGTAACACAAATTTTATTTTGTTATTTGGTATCCAAGGTCCTTTCTTTTTTCCCCCACATATTTCTAATTTATCTTTCAGGCTCGATTGAAATTTTATACTTACTTGTAAATGTATGCAGCATGACACCTTCTCCCTGATTGGTTTTCTCTGTATCACCAAGACAAATAAAATGCCATCAATCAAGGTTCCATTTATCCAGATCCTTGGTTTTCTGGTTCAGGTAAGGTACTATAAGGAGGATTGTCCAGAAGGATTGATATCCTGAAACAATTATCTAAAAATCGTTGAAAGGTAAATCTAAGTCTGTAACAGCTTAAAATGATTTTTTAGCACTGAACTTGTGTGCTTTATGTATCACAATCATAAGATGTGGTTTATGACAGTTTTCAGACTTGATGATGTTCTGATGAAGGCTTCATGCCAAAACGTCAGATATGTTAGCCTATTATTTGTAAATGAAAGTCTATAGAGGTCAAAACTCCTGCAACTCTTACAGTATAAAGAGCAACTTTATTTATACTTAAAGTGTTGCTGCTTGTTGTGTCTTTCTCCCCTCTCCATGCACCTTGGAAGTGGGTGAACTTGGGCCGGAAATCTCTACTCTGCTTCTTGTAAATGTTTATTCACCAAAATGATTTTAGACATGAGGTAGTGCTTTCACAGTTTTGTTACCACTGGAGTGCTGCCTGTTTTCCTAAATATGTTTTTGGGGAAAGAAACACTAACTTGTTAGAAAAAACAGTTTGTGATTTGTGTTTCTGAATGATCGCAAGCTTATTAGTTTATACAGACAGCCATCCTTTTATATATTTTTCCAAATATAGATATTTAACTGAGATAAGACTAAAAAAATTGTATACTATTTGTCTCCAAGACCAGTGTTTGTGTGTTTATGTGTGTGTCCTGTTGTCTATTGGATGGTTAATTTTTGCAATGTGTTGGCATTATTTTAGGTTTAACAATGAAAGGGCTGGTCTGCTGTCTGGTGGGTTTACTGCTGGATGGTAAGTCAACTAAACTGAAGGTAACTTATTACTGCTATTTATGCCTAAAATGTTTGAAAATAAAGAACTTTCCTAGAATACACATACAGTAGTCATATAATTTAATATGTAATATTCATATACATATATATATATATATTACATTTTTACCTTAAACTTTGGAAACTGACAGAATAAGTTTGCATTGCATTTAACAGTGGTAGAAGGTAACTAAGTATATTTACTCAAGTACTGTACTTTTTTTTAGGAACTTGTACTTAGCTTGAGTATTTCCATTTTCTGTTACTTTATACTTCTACTTCTCTACATTTGAGAGTTGTTCCACAACATTTATTTGATAACTTTAGTCATAATTAACATGACATTGAGTCAAATTATGATGTATAGGTTAAGATAAGACTTTATTGATCCCCAGGGGGAAATTCACAAGCTACTCATCAGTATATAAAGTAATTAAAATTAGCCCCACCTTTACCAGCTGCAACATTAAAGTGATGCATACATTAATGCATCAATAATTATAATACAGTAATGTAATATAAATTGTTCTAAAATGGGCCAGTCTGCATAATGAGTAATTTTACTTTTACTTGAAGTATATTTCTGTGCTAATACTTTACTAGTACTTTTTGTAGTAAAGAATAAAATACATGATTGGTTTTTACTTGTAACAGTGTATTTCTACACTTTACTATCGCTACTTTTACTTTACTAAAAGATCTGAGTACTTCTTCTATGACTGGCATTTAATGACCAGCGGATGATGTTATACTTTCGGATTTTTCATACCCTACTCTTCATCCTTCCATCTGTTCTGCTTTACCAGCAGGAAGAGAGTTTGCCACATCTTTCATGCAAAACCTTGGGAGTGATGGTAGGGATACTCGTTTCTTGGTTGAGCTGGCAGCTCTGCCCACTTTACAAGGCAGCACCAAGGTCATGGTGACTGCTGTGGGTGAGGTCTATGAGAAGGAAATTAATCCCGGTAAGAGTGTATCTTTCAAGCTACCCAACAGTGTAGAGATGAAAGGCAGTAAAAAGTCCCGTCAGACTGTGCGGATCAAGGCTGGCCAAAATGTCACTGTGATGTCTCTCAACTTTAAGAAATTTAAGAAAAACAGAAACACAAAACCTCTGTGGTTTACCCAGTCAAGGACTGGGGGACTGAGTACTTAATATTTACTCCTCCCAGCTCTCGGAGAGACACCTTTAAAGAGTTTTCTATCACCAACCACAAGTGGCCCAACTCTGTTGATATTTTCCTGCAGGGCTCTGTCAGATTCCAAGGACAATATTACAGGAGAGGGAGCAAGATGACCATAAAGCTAGAGGCATTTGAGACTGTTCACGATAACGACAGAGTCACAATAACCCGAGTGGTACTAAAGTAATCTCAGTCCTTCTTGTTGCTGTCTCCTCTGGAGATAGCTGTGTTCAGACGTGGGTTCTACAACCACGTCTATGAACAACTTCTTCCTGTAAACAGCTGGGGAAAAAAATTCATCATTGCACCCCTGCCTTGTCATAATGACTTTACCTATTTATATGACAGTGTTTTTGTCTAAGCATCCCAGCCCACCAAAATTACCATAAATGTTAATGGACAGGTCCAGAGTTTCAGATTATCACACAGACGGTTAAACATAAGAGACCAGACATTGTTTGTTTATTGTTTATTGTTTATTGAGCACTATATGTCTGTATTTATTCCCAAGCATAATATCAATAAAGTTTGTAGCTGCATACAGCTGTACAGAATACATGATTCTGCAGTTATCTCTATATAAACAAAACTATTTCATGAATCAGTGATGCTGTCCACTTGGTTAGTGCGGAAGGATGTTGATCAATGCAGTTGATAAAAAAGCTGGCAGGACTGAAATTTACAAACCACTGAAAAAGACACAGAAAAGTAATTTGTCAAATTGTGAAGTTGACATTTCGGCTAATGAAACGAAATGTAAATAAATAATAATTGTATCATCTGCTCATAATAGTTGAGGAGGAAGAAATAATAATAATGACAACAATAATAATAATCTGATTTGCATATCTCCAAAAGCAATATGTATGTGCAGTTTGATGCCCTAAACATTTGTATGACTTGACCAGTAAAACATATTGTAGTACATGCAGACACGTAAGAAAACCAAGAGCAATGTTGCCCATTTCTGCTCTTTTTGTGCTACCAACAGTCATTAATTAGGTAATTTATGTGACTTACCATTGGGGGAAATCAGGAGCCGTCCACTGCCCAATGTTCAGTGATTCAAAGACAGTACTTGGCCCATGAAGAGAGACCAGCAGTCTCTCTCTCAGATTTTGTAGTGTTGTGTCAACAGGCCTGAGCTTCCCACATGCCCCACACACCGTGTCAGCTACCTTGTCAATGACACTCATGGTGAGTTCATTAGTTGAACTAAAGGACAGCTGAAGGCTGGAAGGGCTGCTGATTCTCACTGTATTGTCAGAAACCACCAGTTTTACATTGTTCTGGGAGAAAGTGGTTTGAGTCATCGCCTTCCCATTTATCTGTGAACGCATATTGAACACTTTATAGCAATAAATTCATTTTTTAAGGTAAGATAACATGAATGTCATATCTTTAGCCAAACACTTACCCAGACATCATGTTTGTTGTTGACTGTGATCATCATTTCATTGAAGAACACGTACACAGCAATAATTGTGTTGACACCAGGAGTGCACATCTCCAACTTCACCACCACCCTGAACCAGTCTGATGTCTGAGGTTGGTCGCAGTTCTGGATAAACTCATAGGATCCTGGCACTGTTATGGTACCACTTTCGCCGTTAAATGCAGTGAGGGTCCCATTGCCATCCAAAAAGCACTGCTGAATGTAGCAGCCCATCACACCGTTCTTGACCAGGCAGCTCTCGTTGGGGTCACATGTCATATTCTGGGAGATAACTACTCCAGAGGTCTGGCAGGTGTGAATCCTGTGACAGTCATCAGTTATTATTGACTCTCCAACCTGCAAATGACACAAAACACATGGTTAGGTTAATGCTTAAATTATAAGTTCACAATTCTCTTGTCTGTACCTTTTGTTAGAAACCGGAATGCTTTATCAATAGACTGAATAAAGTCCAGGTTCTTTATTAATGAAGTCTAAAAACTGCAGCTTTACTTTATCAGATCTACCTGTAATACGTTGAAATTATCTTATCTTCTCACCTTGTAAGTTTGGCCATTGTAATAACAGCTACACTGGTCTAACGGTACACAGCCAGTTCCACTGTAGTAGTAGCTTTTATCACAGGCGCAGCCCTCAGCGCAAGTTGTGGTGCATGTGGCGGTGTCAAGGAGACCAGGACATGGAGAGGTGCAAGGCAGTACGCAGGTTTCATAATGGCTGCCGGCGCTGCATGTAAAAGCTGTAAACAAATAACAAGAGTTATTGGTTTTTGTAGTAAATGTTGATTTTTTTTGTAGTAAATGTGATACAAATGTGGTACAATAAATAATAAAAGTGTGCAGGCTCACGGCAAAAAGAAGGACTTCTCCAGTTCTGAATCTTTGCACCAAAGTCTTGGCAGTCTAACATATATGCAGCAATACTGTGACACAGGATGCTTTGATCATCTTTAGCCATGCAAACATCATAGACACAATCTCTGAAGTAGGAGGTGGGATCAATTACATCATGACAAGCAGCAAAGGGGCCTTTGTTATTAATGATAATTGCACATTGTGCCTCTATCGCAGCTTTGTCAGAATCATCACATTTGGGGCAGAGGTTGCCACTGCAGCCATCTTCACAGACCACTCCAGGCACGGACACTTTCCATGCTGCTCCAAAGGTCTGGTAGTCCTTGGTCACATTTCCATCTGGCAGCTGGAACTCATCTGTTTGGTTATTGTTAAAATTGCCACACAGACCACAGGTTCTGCCCCTGTAATTTCCAGGGACGGTGACAGTGACGTGGTAGACCAGATCATACGTGACCCTCAGGCCAAAGTCGGTCAAAATGACATCATTTGCCCCCTCCTGAAAAACCTTCACTGCACCGTTGTGGAGGGTTTGTGGAAGGTGAAGTAGGACCCCATTTATCTGCAACAATAATTAATTTATTTTGATTATCCACCACTTCTTCTTTCTTCTAATTTGACATACTGTATATTTGATGTCATTCAGTTATATTTAATAATTATGAACACCCTAAATGCACCTACGCTCAGTTTAAGTCCTTAAACCTGCAATAACTGATGTTTTTGGCCACTTTGGGGTCAGCAGAAACAAGTATCAAACAAACAGTATCACTACCTTTTAAGTTGATATGGTGAACTTACTACAAACAGTTGCATATTTATACATCCAAGGAGCAACATTATCACTCATTTGGAGTCATGTTTCTGTCCACCTGGTAAACATAAGTCCAATATTCATTCTCTTTTAACTCTGTTTTTGGTTTCTACCAACACCTGAGGGAAATTCTGGCTGCTAACTGCTTTAAACAATGATGATATTAGTGACATACCCAAACCATTTTAGCGTCATTCCTGCGAAGGATCACGATGGTTCCGTAAACTTCCACTGCTACAAGTTTGGTCACTGAGACCTTGGGATTGGCAGACAAAACGTCCCACTTATCATTCTCCACCAGCACAGAGAAGTCTGTGAGCCCTGTGCCGCTCAGGTGGCAGCCTTCAGCTGCGATGTAGGTGCAGGTGCCTTGGAAGTCATAGAGGGTGTTGTCAAAGGTGCTGTAATGTGGATCTCCAGAGATGGAGCAGACCCCTTTTCCCAAAGGCTGACATGATCGCACGTAATTCTTCATCTCACACTTCTCATATGGACCACAAGAGGAATACTCGCACTGCACCTAATATGAAAGACATACCAGTTGAATGTTGTTTAATGGTAAATGTTATGTTATTTATTTGATAGTGATGAAAAGGCTCAATTCATCCAAATCACACACACAACATTATTTTCTAATTTTAGGGATAGGTTTCTTTCTTTTTAATGGCCAGAAAGAACAGGAGGAATGATGTTTACCTGACTATTGTTTTAAGACAGAGTTGAAAAATTGTGAACCTACCCTTTAACCCCAATGTAATCAAACCGTGCAGGTAGTTTTGTTTCTTAGTGCTAAGAGTTTTGAATGATTAACCATTGAGATTTCTGCCACCAACCCTCCTGCTTGCACCGACTGTCTGCTTAACATGTTTTTTGTTTTGTATTAATTGCTTGCATCATACATTTCCTACTGGGCATGTTGCTTGCCTTCCTGCTTGTAGCTTTTTATCATCTGTTCAGCTGCTTCATGTTCCACCTGCTTCCTACTGTTATGATTTTACATGTTGTTCATTTTACTGTTATTTTAATGGATAATTTAACATCTGGCCAAGGAACAACATTTGAAAATTGGTCTCTGGCACATTTACAGTGCTGAACGGTGTGCATTATTCTGGTAAAAATAAATAAAATAAAATAAAAAATAGTCTGGAACTGGAAATTATTGACAGGTCTGTGGATGATTTTGCATAATCGGGACACTGTTTCAGAGGCAGATACCTCAAAACCTCAGCAAATAAAACTAAAACTTGCATGGCTAGATACCACTAGGGTATTTGAAAACATATGATTTGGGTGAAGTGACCCTTTAAATTTTAGACCACTAGAATGCAACATCATGCCAAGTGAGTTAAGCATAAGTAAATTATGAGTCCCTTTGCTCCAAACAGATCAAAAAGATCAACATAGACAATGCCTTCATACAGTCCCTCTCAATTCAACCTCATCCTTACTGTGCCGTTACACGTGCATTCCTTCTGGCAAAGGGCATCAGGGTAGAAGACCTGTCCATGCTGGTAGTATTTGCCTTCAGAAATGCAGCCACACTGGTTGGCAGGCACACATTCATCTCCACTCAGAAGGTAACCCTCATCACACACATATCCTTCCATGCATTGAGCTCCACAGTTTGATAGTGCAGAGTCTGTCTGACATGATCTGGGACAGCCGCTGGTACAGAGCTCATAATGGCTGTTTGATGGACACTGGGCATCTAGGAACAAGGCAGGATCAGAATTATGGTTAAAAAAATTCACAAGAATACATCTTGACTGACTTGATAAACAGTAGATCTCCTTACCACAGAAGTGAGCTGACCTCCAGGAGTATACTGTGGCACCTTTCAGCTGGCAGGCAGCTGTGTAGGCAGTCAAAGTCTTGCACTGCATGTTCTTGCTGCCCTGGTAAAGACAGACATCATACAGGCAGTCATTAAGGAAACCCGCGGGGTCGACCTTGGAGTGGCAGTCACGGAATGGGCCTGCAGGGTCGCTGATGAGGCCACAGTAACTGTTGCTGTTGTACGTTGCTTTCTGAGTGGTGTTACAGCCAGGACAGGGGCCGCTGCAGCCGTCCACGCAGCCAGGGATCGTGCCAGCTTTCCAGCTTTGACCAAGCTCCTCAGAAGTGGCGGCTTGTTTCCCATCTCTCATCTGCATGTCATCTTTGGGGTTGAGGTTGTAATTGCCACACAGGCCTTGCATTGCGCCCATGTACGTACTGGGAACAATGACAAACGCCACGCTGTTCCAGTCATAGTACACCTTCACTCCAAAGTCCGTCTCGATTACAGCAAACCACCCGCTCATGTAAAGATGGACTTTATTACTGTCCAGCATCATAGGGAGGTTGGAGAGCTCACCGTTGACCTTAAAAAGATAATAATGAAATAGAAAAAGGTTTATAAAGTAATATGCAGATTTAATGATGAATACATAGAATTAGCACATAAGTACATGTAAATAGAGCTGCAACAATTAGTCAATTATTCAGTTAGTTGATTGACAGAAAATTCATTGGAACCAATTTTTCTATTAAAGGCCCTGAAAACATATTTTCTCAATCAACTTCTTGCTTTGAGGAATCAGTTTTGGTTATTTCACATGAGAGATTTCTGTATTTTGTGTTTTTCTCTGTGCTCCTCTCACTGGTATGAAGTGGGCGGGGCTCCGTTGGAAAATGTGATGTGCACCAATCAGGATTTAGCAACATTTGAATCAAAATGTGATGATAGCTGGGAGGGTTGTTGTTGCCAGCATGGTCAATCAAATCTGATCAAACCAGCCCTACAAGTGTGATGTTTTATTGCAATATATGTTACCACAACAGCGCCACGGTTCCCTTTGCTGATGACAATGGTGTACCCGTACACTTTGACTTCTACCAGCTTGACAATGGACCCGATCTTCTTATCTTGTCCATTGTTCTGCAACACAACACTAAAATGTTCCAGGCTGGTTTGATTGGAGGAGACGCCAGCCATCTCATATGCACAAGTGCCCTGGAAGTTGTACCGCTGCCCATCAAAGGTCACAAAATGTGGGTCACCAGATACCATACACGTGGCGTAGTTGACAGGATAGCAACCTCTGATCCCTTGTGCCACTTGGCACTGCTGCCCAGCGGGACAGCTAGTCTGCTTGGAAGACAAACTTCCACCAGCGGAGCATGTGTAGCGTTTGGTGCAGCTCTCATCACCCCAGAAGGAGGCTCCGGCTTCCACATAGTGACCCTCGTACATGCAGCCGCACTGATCCATGTGGACACACTTGGTGCCACTGAGCACGAAGCCGCCATCGCAGACACACGACTCCACACAGGTGGCGTTGCATTTTGTGGGAGTGTTTGGGTTTGCACAAGTAGCAGGGCAGCCAGTCCCACAGAACTCATAGTGGCTGTTTTCTGGGCACTTGGGTATAGCTGTGAGGACAAAGAGGAGATAGATCCTATTCACTTTTATTCAGTTGTGGAGGAAGTATTCAGATCCTTTACTTAAATAAAAGTACTAATAACACACTGTAAAATTACTCTGGTACAAGTAAAAGTCCTGCATTGAAAATGTTGCTTAAGTAAAAGAATGTAAGTATAATCAGGAAAATGTACATAAAGTATCAAAAGTAAATTCAGAAAAATGTCTCCTGTGACTGTTACCATTATATATTATATCATTAGACTATTATTACTCATGCATTAAAAGCAGGATTTTACTGTTGTAGTTGGTTGAGGTGGAGATAATGTTTAACTAGGACTGCAAAACTAAAGATTATTTTCATTATGGATTAATCTGCTGATTATTTTCTCGATTAATTGAGTGATTGCTAAGTTTGTAAAACTTCAGAAAATAGTGAGAAATTCCTTCACAATTACCCAGAGCCCAAAGTGACACCTTCACAATGCTTGTTTTTTCCAACCAATAGTCCAAACCTCAAAATTATTAAAAAAAAAAAAAAAAAAACGTAAAGTGGCAAATTGTCATATTTGAGAAGCTGGAACCATGAAATGTTTATGCAAGAAAAAAATGACTTAAACAGCCTTTAGGCTAACACTGGAAACAATGATCAAAATAGTTGCCAATTAATTTTCTGTCAATCGACTAATCGATTAATCGACTAATCATTTCAGCTGTACATGTATAAACTGTTGGGTAGCTTAATTTATAACAAAGCATCATATTTTAAAGCTCTTCATTTGTTTGGTTTGCAAAATCTAAGTTAGTAAAGTAACTAGTAACTAAAGCTGACAAACAAATGTAGTGAAATAAAAACTACAATATTTCCCTCTGAAATGGAGTAGAAGAAGAAAGTGTCATGAAAAGAAAAGAAAGTACATGTATCTAAAAATTGGTACTTATGTACAGTACAGTAAATGCACATAAGTTACATTCCACCACTGCATTTGTAAACATGTATTTATAGTACTTATAGTATAGTATAGTTATAGTATAGTAAGTATAGTTATATAGTATAGTATATAACTTTGGATTACTCACGGCATTCAGTAGAAGTCCTCCAGTTGGGAACCTTGACCCCAGACCTCTGGCAGATGTCAGCAAAGCCTTCAAGAGTGTTGCAAAGATACGTGTTTATAGCTTCACCCCCACAGAGGTCAAGCATGCAGTTGCTTGGGAAGACGCTGGAGTCAATTTCAGGTCGGCAACCTGTGAGTTCAGCAATATCTTGTAAAAGGGTGCGACAAAAGATTAGTTGTTCTAATTCCTGAACTTCACTGAGAGAACAGTTTTCACACTGGCCAACACATTCATCGTGGCAATAGGCTTCGTCTGCGGCGCCGAGAACCCTCCAGCTCTTTCCCAGCGCTGCCACGCTGCTGACCACTGAGCCGCTGGGAGTCGTGAGATCGTCTTCCTTCTTGTTGTTGAAGTTGCCACACAGGCCGCACACGCTGCCAGCAAAACTGCCGGGCACTGTGACTGCAAGGTACTCGTTCCAGTCGTACTGCACGGTCAGGCCAAAATCTGTCTCCATGACAACAAACAGACCTTTCTGGGAAAGCTTCACCTGGCCGTTGTTCAAGTTGATCGGGAGATTCCATTGTTGATAGTTCACCTGAAAATAATGAAAAAAATTTCACTTACATAGCGCACAACAGTTTATTTGAAAATACAGAGAGAAGGTCACACCACGAGAATTATTATCTCTGCCAAAGATGTTTTTATTTATTACAAAACTCCCACTGTGTGTTAATTGTTTAAATAGTAGAAGGCAAACTTCTCCCAGCTTGCTAAAACCCCCAGATTGCCACCGAAATAACAAGGACACGACCTCAGTGTCCTCAATGATAATTACGGCCCCGGGTGTAGACATGTATACATGTATAGTACTGTGAGAAAGAACATTTTAGCTTTTAATCGTTAAATACTTCACTTAAATGAATAAAAATATATAGGCTATGCATCTCACTTCACTAAAAAAAATTAAAAATGATCTATTATTACAATAAAAAGTTTTAAACCAGCATCTCCTGCAAAAACATATAGCCAGTTTGT
Organism: Maccullochella peelii; assembly: GCA_002120245.1. Classification (NCBI taxonomy): domain Eukaryota; kingdom Metazoa; phylum Chordata; class Actinopteri; order Centrarchiformes; family Percichthyidae; genus Maccullochella; species Maccullochella peelii. Next base: position 63,269 of record LKNJ01000419.1, read on the forward strand.
AAAGTTCACAATATTCAGCATTCACACAATGCCAACACAAGAAATATGAAACACTAACCCGGACAATACCGAACTCAGAGCGAACTATAACAATGTTGATCCCGTAAACGTTGACAGTGACCGCCCCCACTGAAGGGACCTGTATGCTGCCCACGTTGTCCGTCTCCACCTCAAAGGTCGGGAGGCTCCCACCAACATGGCAGTTCCTGGCCAGGGTGTAGGTGCAGTTGCCCATGAAGGTGTAAGACTGGCCATCGAAGGTGTAGTGGAGATTGCCCATGACCCAGCAGGTGCCTGACGCTGGTGTTAGAGTGGCTGGTCCTCCTCTGCAAAATCCTAAAAAAGAAATAAAATGTATTTGAATAAAATTCAGGGTGACATTTTCCATCTTAATGATTGCTTTGCATAGATAGTCATTTTTACCCCTCACTGTTGTTTCTATTGGATTTCATGAGTAAGCGGAGCACACATCAAACTGAGTCATAATATCAGTAACTGTTGCCAAGAATAAGGCTCTGAAAAATATCAGCATGAGCATGTATGTCCATAATTGGACATTTAAGTATGTCTATTTCTGTGACAAGGTTTATTTCCTTTAAACCGTCAAAGATCATAGAATTAATGTCCACAGTCTTGTCATGAATTTATTGTATTAAGGTTCATATTAATGTATATTTTCATTATTTATAGCTGACAAATTTTTGTTGATTTATTTTGCAATTTTGCTGAGAGCTTTGAGTAAAGTCCAAGCTGTTTTTTTCTTTTAACCTTTGTTGTGATCTATAGTTCTAACTCATATAGTAATATCTCACTGAAACACTATATCATCACTCATTTATGAGATAAATGCTAATTATTTTAAAAGTGATTTTTGACAACTTACCACTCAGCAGAAGAGCTGAAAAGACTACAACAAACAACCCCATGTTTGTCAGTTGAGAGGACCTAATAGAGCAAAAGAATTATACAAATTAGAGTTTTTGGACATAGTTGGACACTTTTTACCTTTTGGTATTTAATCTTTTAAGCTTTATATTATACTTTGTCCATTATAGATAAATGCCATCTTCCATGTATACACTTCTTGACATATAAATACCAAGAAATGTAGAAAACCCCTTAGCAAACCTTCATTTTGTCTCTTATTTCATCTTTTGTTACATACAGAAGAAAAACTAAATCCAAAAAATTAAAAGACAAGAAAAAAGAATGGAAAAATGTTTTCACATCAGCCTCTAGAAAAATAAAACCAAGATAGAAAAAGACAAATGCAGACTTATAAAAATACAATAAAATACAATAAATAAACTTACAATATATAACATTAAATTTTGCAAATGTGTGACCAAGTTCTTCAGAAATCTAAATCATTCTCACCTGAGCTGGTCAACAGGCATTCAGGGGCTCAGGTGCAGGATGTAAGGATGCTTATACTTTCTGACCTCCACTAATGGACCAATCAGCTTCTAGGTGGCTTTATGTGGCTTTTCCCAGAACAAGTGAACAAATACAGCATCACGCGACACATTTTTTTGGTCACACAATTGTTTGCTGATGGACTCAAGTTTATTTTGTATACGATATTTTACCAGGTAACAAAGGAGTTAATTTCAGTGAAATAAATAAGTGAAAATGGAGAAAAGATGGTAAAAGGGTAAATAAAAGAATATCTATAACAAGATGTAAGACTGCAGTTTAAGTACAGATCAATTTAAAATTACCCTTAGTCCCACTGTGACATTTGTTATCTGCTTTTTTGTTTTTAAAACTTACATGTGATTAGGCTGCTGGCTTTGTGCCCATCAATTTGCCTTTACAGTGTTACTGTAACACATTCAACAACTAGGATTTATTTGTTGACACTGTGGCCGTTTGGTCTCCACCCACAAGAGTAATGGATGGGTGTGAGGTGTTTAAAAGCATAATTTTTAAGAGCTGCCTCAATGCTATCGTGACTATATTCACAAGGATCAAGTGGAGCTCTTTGCTGCTACTCTGAGAGCAGTGGACACATTGTGACGTGGCGGTATTGTTTCTCAATTGTACCACTGTTATGTTTTGTGTAGAGTAAAGAGATAAAGATGTTATCTGATTGTAGTATTTAATCTGCAGGAACACAATGCAAAAGTGTCTACATGTTTTCACATGTATATATATCAGCAGCGATTGTTAGAAAGTCATGCACATCACACGCAGGTATGCCAGTGTTTGCTTTGTACTTGTAGCTGTTTCTCATACATCGCTGTCCTGTGAAAAACCATGTATCTCCAAAAATGTTTTTAAAATCTTTTAATGAGTAAAAAACAACAAACCTGTTTTAAGCTCTGATAATGTATTTTTCAGATAACCCAATGGGTTTTTAAATGATTTATTTAACATTTAGGAGAATCTTCTTCCCGTAAAGAAACGCTTAATCCTACAGTTTATATGAAAACCAATTTTCTGAAATGTGTCAGTCTTTCTCCAGATAAGCCCATTTGTATATTTGAACTTGAGCATGTACAAAATGTTATTGTACTAACTAAACAAAATCCACACTGTTTGCAAACATGGGCACAAGGGCAGTCCCTGCACAGTGACACAGTGTGTGGGCGAACAGAGACATTTTTTATACTTGGCTTCAGTAAAGCCAGACCAGACTTGACAAGCCAGCCGTGAAGTATGTGGGCAGGGATCCAAGCATTAGCTGCTCGAGATAACTGGTGATAATAGCAGGTAGTGTGCAGATGGTTTTTAAAACTTTTTTCTGGAAACGGCTGCCTGGTGATAGTAAACCAAAACAGTAAAGTTGCAGACCGGACAGCTTAACAATGAGCTGAAACTCACTATAAAGCCAAGAGGAGCTGTAGATTCAGGTGATAATTCTCTGTAGGTTCTTCACTACAACCAGCACCACTGTCACATTGTTTTCACACAGTAATTTATACATGACGTTCTGATCCTTAATCCACCCATCTCAGCCATGGGTGCATCCCCCCTCTGCTGTTTGCAGGTTTTTACAATTATATAAATACTTCCTGGTGGACAGGTTGAACCTGCCCATAGGTGAATCACGTTTTGGAGGCTGGCCCAGCCAAGCTTTCTGAGAGCTTTTCCAAGAGCACAAGTTGTTTGAATGTTTCTAAGAAAAAAAATGGAATCCACCAGCATCTGATACAGGCATTCATGGAAAAAGATTATGTTGTTTTTGATGTTTTACTCATCAAATACCTGCTTATAACGCACCACTCTCCAGGAAGAGGAATCAGAATCAGAATCAGCTTTATTGACCAAGTATGTCTACACATACAATGAATTTTACATTGCTCTCAGTATACATACACAGATATAGACATACATACAGCTAAAAACAAGGACAACAAGCTCGACAAGGTAAACATGAACATTAAACTACTATGTACAGATATAAATATAAATATATGTAAAAAAGTATATATATATAACAATAACATTTGTAGACTGTAAGACAGTGCAATGGTGCAGAGAGCAAATGGTGATGAAATAAATATGATTAATGTAAACAGGTTGCTTTATATACATGAGGTAGGTGGATATGACAGTATATACAGCATGCACATTGTGCATAGATTTGTGTTTCACTGATGATATTTACATTTTTCTCAAGCAATGAGAAAATATAATTTACAGGTACAGTGGACAGTTTGTGTCACAGGGTTATTGCACAGGGATTGTTCCTGACACTGTGTGACTGTAACTGTTCATCAGAGTGATGAACCATGAATCACTGATTAGTTACAGGTGTGGTCGATTGTTCCTCTCCCCATCCCAGTAAAATCACTCTATTTACATATTAAATGCAAAGCACACCTTTTTACTTGATCAGCATGATATTTATGAGTTGCTCAACCTGTTTTGCAGTGTCAGATAACCAGTCTGTTGAGAAAGGGGGAGGAGGCAAAACAGCACGAGCCCACACTGGCAGCAATTCAAGTGAAGCCTGCACCTTGTGTTTTAGTGGTCGTTTGCAGTCCAGGTAGACAAAACTTGTGTGGCAAATTAGTGAAAAGAAGAAAGCAGGAACTAAAGTGGACTATATACAAAGAAGGTAAGAGGAAGTTTGTTGTTAGAAGTTGACTAAACCTGTCCTCCCAGCTTCTGCATATATGTTTATATCTCTGCCTTTATCTATGAACTTTTTCTGTATCACAGCAACCTGACCAGCATCAATGCGGGTGCATTGGATTGTGTCCATTTTATCCACCTTGGTGTGCATGGGACTACTGTTGATCATTATGGGCCAACATCAAGTGTTGATCATACTACAAAAGGGGGGTGAAAAACTGAAAACTGAGTCAGAGAGACTTGAAAATGAACTTATAAGTGAAAACTTATTTAAGGTCACAGTGGAAAAGCTGCTGGCTCAGGGGCAAAAAGTAGTGGAGGATGTGGAGGCAACACTGGCCAAACTCCGTCCAGAGATGGAGAAGAAGACAACAGAAAATGACGTCTGTCAAGCAGAAAAGGTGAAAAGTTGATCTTTCTCTTTTTTTCCTGCTACTCAAAACACATCTTTGCAATGTGGTGTGACCAGAGAGTGCAGCTGTTCACCTATTGTATGCTGTTTGTTTAACATTCATACTAGAGACACAGGAAGGTCAACATTTTCAGTAGTGTGAATGATCAAATTCAGAAGCAGAGGGTGCAGTAGGAAAGCAAATGATCACACCCAGTTTGCAGATTTGTTGCATAAGATGGTGCAGAGCAGTGAGGCGGTGAAGATCCAGTGAAACATGCACTCTGTGGAAATCATTTGAGAACAGAATTATGAATATTAACTTCAATACTAAGTGCTTCATGAACACAAAGTTCACAAAGCCTTGGGCATTGGTGGAAAGTAAGTATATTTACTTGAGATTACGCAAGTAGTAGTTACTTTACAGATTAGGTTTATGTTGAGTTATAAAATACATTATTAAAAATTATACCAGTGGTTCCCAACTTTTTAGGCTTGTGATCCCTCAGAAAAACAGTCTAGTTGGGGCTCCTTGTCACATTTCAGATGTCTAAGAGTAGTTAGCAGTTCCATTTACCCTCTAAACTTATTACATGGTTGCATTTAAATTACTGTTCAATAGCAACATCAACGAGATGCCTTTAAACGATTTATTAATGGATAAATGATTGGTGTGCGAGGCTTCAAACTTGCTTGTAGTTCTTCCGCTTTCAGAGGTCGAAGTATCAGTAGCAGATTTTTTTTCTTCTTTCCTCTCCCATTATAATCATCTCACAACCCTTCAGGTTTATCTTGTGACCACTGGAGGGGGCCCAACCCCTAGGTTGGGAACCACTAGACTAAACTATATTAATTGTACATAAAGTAGTTAAAACTAGCTCCACCTCTGACAGCTATAACAGTAAATGCATTGATGCATTAGTATTAACAATCTACTGATGTAATACTGAATAATATATCAGACACAGGAGCCATTTTTCTGCAGAACGAGAACTTTTACTTAAGTAGGATTTTGAATGCATGACATTTTATTTGTATTCATTGTTGCAATGATACTTTTACTAAAGTAATATATCTGTGTATATCTTCTTCTTCTCACTACCTTGGGTAAATAACACACCCTCATGTTAGAGCCTGCCCTCTGGTCTTAAACATTTGAGGTCATTGTAGGGTATTAAAGTATTAAAGTAAATACTCAGTGTTTGTGTAACACAAGTTGCATGTCATTTTGACTGACGTTGTAGAAAACAAAAGCTGATGAGCTGTCCGGCATGGAGAAGGAACACATCGAAACGGAAGGTATAACACACAACAACCTCACAGATCATTAATGCTCAGCTGCTGGTGCCACCATGTGGTGAATATAAGAGTTTCTGTTTAGGACTTGTTCCTTCTCTTTCTTTGTCACTAAGCAAAGTTTAAAGCAGAGTCTGATGCCTGGAACCAAGAGATTAATACTCTGAAAGCAGAACTGACAGTGTACAGACCGATATGTGATTATGTGAAAGATCCAACAGCTCTGTAAGTGACAAAAAAAGGTTTCTTATCACAAGAAAGCAAACATTTGCAGAAATGGAGAATACATAGAATAATAATATGATTGTGTCTTTCAGGGAATTATGTGGAAACAAAACCAGCTGAAACTCTGAAGAAGATGATATGAAATCTCAGCGACCAAATGGCACACAAACTCTACAATGCCCGTGATTAACATTTGTTTTAAGTGCCTATAAATTGCTTTAAATTTTTGATATTACTGTGTTATTCCTGTTACTGATGTATGAATTATTATTATGTTTTCAAGCTAAAGTTGATACCATAAGACTGATTTGAAATTACTGCATTTTATTCATTCTTTCATTTTATTTATCATTATTTATATATATGTATGTATGTATGTATATATATATTTATGTATGTATGTATGTATATATATGTGTGTGTATATATATATATATATGTGTGTGTGTATATATATATATATGTGTGTGTATATATATATATATATCACTAGCTAGCTATACATACTTACTTTACTTACTTTTTGGAGGGCATTTTTTTACCTTTATTAATAATAAATAGAATAGATCAATGCAATAAAAACATTTAAAACGAGTGAAGACATACAATTAATTAAAAGCCAATGCTTCTTTTTTTTTTATAATCCACTGGGTTTATAAACGATTTAGCTTAAGAAGCACACGAATTCGCTCATATTATAAAAGAACATCCTTTCTGAAGATTTCAAAATCACCAAATTTGGAGATGAATGGTTTTCATTGGGCAGTGATCTAGATGGAGTACAAGCACTTTGCCGATTACTTGACTGAATATTGTACTGAACTGTCACTGATTGAAAATCTTTGAGGGTCCTCAGTGGAAAAAGTCATGAAGGCACAATCGGTTTCAAATGTCTTGTGAAAAGTCTTGACTTTAACTCGGTGACACTGATGCTGTCACATGACTCCAGTTTCTCTCTACCAGAGGGTTGGTTGTCACCAGATATTACAAAAAAAAATTGCATACCAAGTTCTTTTTGTCTATTCAGTGTCATTTCTCCTCACGTAACATCATCATCATATGATATTACCATGTGTGTGAAAGGTGAACACATGCAGCTCCAGGAACTTAGACTTTAGTCAGATGATTAAAGGATGGGGGGGGGGGACTATTTTAAGCATCCATCAGAAACTGTTTTTTAATTCTCTTGTAGGGTACCAGGACCATAGCCAGGATTTCAGAAATACTGAAGTCCTGAATCCAAATGAGTGCAGTGAGAACTGACCCTTAATGCCCGACCAACTGCAGCAGATGAAAAGGTTGTAATGTCTTCATGCGTTTTAAGGCAACTTAACAAATCACATAAAATCCACTAGTCAAAAGCTTAGATGGCAGTAAAAACACTGGAATCTGTCAATACCCACAATGACCTCTTTTTTTGTAAACTGTACAAAATAAATTCCCAGCAGGTTGCTAAAACCCCGAAATTCACATAAAAAAAAAAGCAAATTACCTCAGCATCCTCAATGGTAGCTACAGACCTGCAGGGTGCATGTTCTGATATGTATATCACAGTACTTTCACTTTGATGGAGCCACATAGGACACATAAGAGCTTTACTAAATTAAGGATTTAGAGTAAAGCTAAAAAGCATCCAGTTAAACCCGTAACATTCACAGACAACTCCGTCTCTAAAATAAAACAGGTTTGGCCCCATTCATATTCATAACTTACTGTACAGTAAATATGATAGAAAACATACTTTGTGCTAATGTTGCTCTCTAAAAATCCACATATTGTAATTTTCCATCCATTTTGATTTCACTCGTGCCTTTCTCTCTTGATCTCTTGTTTGCAGCCACATTACATTGCTGTTGATGTTGTTATTGCACTCGTTTTTTCCACTATATAATGTTTTAATGAGCTCTACCTACAAAATGTTTAGTTCACTTTAAAAATGAACTGCTTACTGATGAACTTTGACCATCATATCCGAAACCATACACTCTATCAAGGAGCCAGCCTTAGGAGTGACCCAGTAATTGTGACGGCAACTTCTCAACTGTGTCTGAGTCACTGGTGTAAATGTGAACATGACACCTGCCACTTGAGAGAGTGCATGTCCGATAACGGTGAAATGTGATCTAGTACAGGGGTCTATATAATGGAGACTGACCTGGTCACAGACAGGACCTTACCAGGAGAAAGCACATGTTGTGGGCAGCACTGAGCATGTTTACAAGCTTGTACGTAGGATTGAATATCTGAATACACAGATACTGTATATGGGTATATGCTGTGTATATATATAGAGAGAGGTGTAATTAAACAAACAAACATAACTTTGAAGGGCCTGTGTCTTAGTTGTATCTTAATCTTTATTTTTTATGTAATCTTATATAAATGTTTGAATTGTTCCTTACTGCAAACCTGCATCTTTACAGCATTGTTTTTTCCTGTAACTTTAGTAAATATTTATGTATCAACAAATCAGGTTCTCCCTCATCTTTTAAAGTTGCAACATAGACTAATTGAAAATGCATTGCTGTACTTCCCACTAACAAGTGGACTAATTTGAGTACATTTTCAAGGTGCAGCAAAAACAAGTTTGTCCCTTTTCTTGTCTCTGCACAACCAGAATCAGGTCAATCATCCAAAAATGTGTGGGCCTGTGATCTCTAGTTTTAATCCCCAGATCCACAGAGTTGCTGCAAAAACCTGGATGCGGAAAAAGCAGGAGTGACGCCACTGTAAAGATACCTCTGAGCAAGGCAGTGTAACCTCCGGCTTCAGCAGCTCACTGAGGCTCAGATGGTTTGTGAAGCTGTGATGTGAAGCATTTTTCGAAAGGAGCAATTGTGCTCAGCTGACTTTTACACAGAAGATATGAAGATGAAAGGTTCAGAATCAGAAAGATTAACTGACAGATTAATTGATAATGAAAATAATTGTTAGTTGCAGCTTCCCAAAAAAAAGTTTAAAATGATTGGGTATTGATTTTTAAAGCAATAGTCGACATTTTGGGAAATACCTTGGTTCGCTTTTTTGCCAAGAGTTAGATGAGAGGGTCGATAGTCCCAGAAAGTCACTGCCCCTAGCCAACCACCTGTAAAATCAGCTTTAGAGGTGCTGGTAGGTGGATTTTGTTTCCTTTGGACAGAGTCAGGCTAGCTGTTTCCTCCTGTTTACAGTATTTATGCTAAGCTAAGGTCAAAGGCAGCTGGCTGTAGTTTCATGTTTACCGTACAGACATGAGAGTGGTATCCATTCTCATTTAACTCTTGGCAGGAAAGCAAATAAGTGTATTTCCTAAAATGTCAGACTCTTCCTTTAAGGAACTTATTCATTGATTGGTTCATGGAGTCTCTAATTAACTATAAAATTAGGTTTTTTTAATGCCTCTTATGCGGTTTTTGATAAGTTAAAATTAAAAACTTTTAACATAATACCTTCAAATGTGACAATTGAAAGTAGTCAATATGTTTTGTACACTAGGCCTAACTACACATTTTTTTTAATTTAAAACCATGAGTCTCTTAAATTAAAAAATAAGGACTTTTGAAACTAAGGTAGTTTTAGTAGAAATATCGGATTATATCAGAAAGTCTAAACTGTCAAACAATTAGGTGGTTGTTTGGCCTTTTAAAATGTAAAATTAATGCACAATGCTTCTCAATGAATAGTCTTACTCCCTTAACTAATTAAGGGGTTTGGATATTATATAAGGACAAATGAAGGTTAAGCATTTCATACTGTTGAGGAGGCTAGCACACACACAGCAGAGTCAGGCTAACTAAATACTAAATTAAACCCTTTTTTATTTACAGGAGAGAAAAATAACCACCTGTTGTATTTTACAATATGTCTCCTATCAAACGAATATCGAGCGTGCCATTAAGCTTCGAGCAGTTATGGAGGCGAAGTGGTTTTCCCCCTGTAATTAATTGTATTTTGGTTGCTCCTGACCTGGAGGTTTCCCGGTCCTGGCTGCGCAGCGTTACCTGCAGCAGGATCACTACTCCGGGACTCGTCCCAGAGGAGGGAGGGCACTTCCACGCAGGGAGGACGAGGAGGAGGGAGGAGGAGAGAGGTGAATGGACGCAGTTATGCCAACAAGCCGATTATTGAAGGCTACTGAGCCCTCTCTGTCAATTTGAGTCCGTCCTCTCATGGTCAGACAGAGGCGGAGGACACAATACATCTGATGCAGACGATTTTATTTGCACGGGGAGAAGTATGCTTCAATCACCGCAGGAAAGTACTTTGTTAATGGACGCTGCAACTTATATATTGTGAGAACTCGTGTGGGGAAAGCCATTGTTTCTTTTGAATACGATTTTTAGACTTGCAATGTGTCGGCTATGTTGTATTCTGTAGAGAGCTAAAAGTGACCTGGTAGCTACTTAATAGTAGGTTATTTTATAGTTGCTGTGGTGTCACTGTTTTATATTTTTAAATTACAGTAGCTGCATGGTATTTTATTTTTACATCCTGCTTAAAAGTGTTTCAGGATACTTATTTTTTGTAAATAACACTTGCATGAAATGGAAGTGGCAGCCGCAGTAAACTTCATTAGTAAGTGAACTTTATACAATCAGGCTCCTACAAGCCAAATCACAGGGAGAATAGAGCCCTTTTTACTTTGTCCAGTTCAAAACGCAAGGTGTAAAAATGAGCCTCTCCAGTAGTACAGATGACCAGATAGCCGTCGGCGAGACCCCGGCTCACAAACCGGAGACCCCCAGGTACCGCAGCTGGAGCAGCCTCCGCTTCTCGAGATGGAGAAGTGGCTCCCAGAGGACGAGCCCCCCTGCTACACCCTCCCCGAAAGCAGACAAGAGGGGCGATGTGACCAAGACGCTCTTCTCCTTGGTCCAGACTCACAATGACGACTACACAGCGGATCCCGATGGCCTGCTGGACACCAACGTGGAGGGCGAAGGAAGTGAGGATGACATCCAACAGGACCAGTCCACCTACTTCCAGAAGCAGTTTGGATCCATGCTGCAGCCTGGGGTCAACAAGTTCTCCCTGCGCATGTTTGGCAGTCATAAGGGTGTTGCTGCTGAGCAGGCCAGGGTCAAGAGCTTTGGAGTTTGGATCATACACCCCTACAGTGACTTCAGGTAATGATGAGGTTGAATTATCTTCAGAATTTCCTAACCTCAGTTTCCTCTTAGTTTCAGTGCTGTTTGTGGGAAAGTTTGTCCTCATTATTTCTCCAGAAAATGAATAGAAATGCAGAAAGAGTGAAAACACAAGTCATTAAGCTTTTGCCAACACAAGATCCCCCAATTCGTCATTGATCTTTCATAAACTTCCCATGAAAGCGTCCAGTTTTCATCCAACCAAACTGCCTGTGACTGTGCTCAGATCCGATTTTTCCAAGGACAGACTGCAGTACAGCAGCTGATGACATGGTTCCTCGCACATGATAAGACGATGAAAGGATTTGATTAGTGATACAGTATATAGGACAAGATCATCTGGATTAATGATACTACTGGTGACTCCCTTTCCCCTTGTTTATGAGGAGGCATGAACTACATTCATTGATCCTGATAATTTAAGTGATCCAGCATATTCCATTTTTAAAACCATCCAATAATTTCTTGCTCTAGTTTGGCCTCACTTTTGGAGGATTTGTCAGACCATTCAGCTTTTTGGGCTGAACTACGTTTTAGCAGTGATATCCGTCTGTGGCGTCACTAATAATAGCCGCCGTCAAATTTAAACAATTTTAAAGCATCAAGCCTATGCCAGACAGGGGATAAACCCGTGCAGAGGGATTATTGCCCATAAGAATCCCTATAATTCCAATCTTGCTCTATTATGCAATAATACACAGACAGCTGAGGGGGGGATTACTGAAGGCCTGCTCTCCTTAAACCTTATGCTCCAACTTCCACTTTAAAATGGATGAGTTAGAACAGCACATTTTTGGTGCTCAGCTCAACTGTTTAGGGGTTAAGGTCAGATAGCTGGTTCTATTTTGCATTTTGAATCCAATTTTTTGGAAAGTATTGGACACAATTTTACCTGATGGTTGCGCTTATTGAAAAGTAAGGGGATCCCCAAAATGATTATCATCCTGTGGAAAACATAAATGTCTGTACCAGCTTTAATGGCAATCCATCCAATAGTTGTTGAGCCATTTCACTCAAAACAATAAATGTCATAGTGGCACTAGAGGAATAGTCAGGGAATTGCCAAAATCATTAGGATCTGAGGATCATAAATGTCTGTACAAACTTTCATGGTAATCCATTTAATAGTTGTTGAGATAATTCAGTCTGAACCAAAGTGGTTGACCAACTGATTGACTGACGCTGCAGCCACGCCACTAGCATGGCTAAAAAGGTAAACAACAGAAAAATGGCTTTATCTTAACAGCAAATATGTAACCTATCTGTCAAAACTTTTGTTGCTTTAAAAAGGTACAAACTAAACTTAGTTTGCGGATTCAGTTCTGGATTCAGATTCAACATAAAACGCAATCAAACCACAAACCTATTCCACTTCCACCCCCACTGTTATTAATAGTGTGTCTAAAAGGTTTTGATACAGCAGAATTAATGCTTCTCTCTCTCACACACACTCATACTTCAGCACTCTTATATGCACACGCTTCATGTAAACAGCTATAATGCCAGAGTCCGGAGTCTTTGGTGGAGTTATTAGCAGCAAGCAACCACTAATCTGTTGCAACATGAGAGGAGATGATAAGTAGTTGTGTAAACCAGCGTGTGGACACAGAGGACATGGACGCAAGAGATTGATGGAGGGATAAACGTGAATGAGAATGAGGAACTAATCTATCTGTTCCTGTATCTCTGCTCTGACTGGCTAAGGAAGAAGGCTGTTTTCTCACAGGGTTCATATTGTGATCAGTGGGGGGTGGCGGTAATCAAAAATAGTCTGGTTCATATTCTGTTACTGTGCCTCTGTAATGAAAGAGAGACTGAGAGCGGGACAGAGACCAAAAGTGATTGACACTTGATGGAAACAATCTGTAAGGAAAGCCAAACCGTGTAGCCATGGTGTATAACGAGACACTGGAGACAGAAAATGGGAACTTGTATGACACGAAGCAGACAGTGATGAGTGCAGCTATGTACAGCACAGACGTCTGGGCTTCAACACCCTGAAAGCAACAGACTGTATATAGTCAGACATGGGTTTTTTTTTTTTTTTTACTTTGCATGTCTTTACCCACATGCAAAGGAGTCAAAGTGTGTGTTTGGTTGTTGTCAACTGATGTAATGAATTAGTGACTGTAGGTTATATTAGATTTTGATAAGGGAGATAATTTAACAAGGCCTGTGGCATTTATAAAGTTTTTATGTTTTACCCTGCCTTTGCTGCTGATCTGAAAGGAAATATTTGCCACATCAAATCGACACTGTATGTGCACTGGACAGAAATATACTTCTTCTAATTCCAGTCTGCTAGTTATGTACCACTTCTGCCTCCAGTTATCCAATGATCTTTCTTTGTTAAATATTGAAATAATGATGTTGTTTTGGTACCTTTAGTTCCTCATAAATATTGTTGAACTTACAAGTGAAGTAAAGTTTAGCTCAGCTGAATAACCCTATATCAAACCCTGACATTCACATGTGTTTCTTTTGTATATTTTTCAATAGTAACTTCTGGAGAATATGTGATTATCAGTTGGTTCAACATAATAAAAGTCGGAGCATTCATGTCAAAGTATTCTGTCTCCGTGGAGATGAACAGAAACTCTCAGCTGTGGAAATTACATTTGGAGCTGACCATTACATTTGCGGATCATGTTAAGTTCAGCTGGTAAAGCTGTGGTACACCTTACTAAAATACACAAAGGACTCTGTGCCTAAGGAGCATTTAACACAATCTGGGGCACTGTCTAAGACCTTTAACATCCGGAGTTGCTAAGACGAATGGAACAGTCATAGAGGATTTTAGTGAATACAGAGATATTACTTTAATGTAAACCTACAGGATTTATGTCAATGTGGAAAGATATTTTGCAGGGAGAGAAACTTGAAATGGCAAAGCTATTCATTCATCTGTTTTGTCTTGTTGTGAAGAAACAAATCTAATCGTCAAATAAAGACATTTGTCATTGGAGGAAACACACATCAGTGTGGTGCATGGTGTGTTGGGGAAGGCTGAGTCAAAAGGAAATACAGTTTAAAGAGAGAGGGACTTGTGCAATGCATATCAGACATGTTTCTTTATTGTCTTCTTTGATAGTATATTGAGCCTGATGAAGTAAACACCATACATTTTTGATGGGAGGGGTTCCTCCTGTGTCAGGAGCTGTTATGAGAGTAAGGATCACTCTGAAATGGGTCGTTTTCTGGACGGTACGCTGTCCTCCTGATTGGATGATTTCACTTGACCTAGCTGTTTCAAATACCCTAACTTAAATGAATAGTTCGACACTTTTGGGAAATACGCTTATCTGCTTTCTTGCTTATAGTATTATAGATCAGAAGATCAACACCATTCTCATATTATCATATCTGGTAAGTATGGAGCTAGAAAGAGGAAGTGAATAGCTTTGCTTATCATAAAGACTGGAAAGAGCGGGAACAGCTGGCCTGGCTGTGTCCTAAGGTAAAATAAATGGCCTACCAGCACCTTTAAAACTCATTAATTAAAAAGTTATATCTTGTTTGTTTAATTCACACACAAACAGAAATGTAAAAATGAAAACTTGTGATTTAACAAGGAGTTAGGACTACTAGTTAGGCAACTAGCTAAGTAAGTAAGTAAAGTAAGTTAAATATCTCTAGTCTCCATCTCCATACTTGTATTGTAAAAAAGCAAATAAGCATATTCCTAAAAAGGTCAAAGTATTTCTTTAAATTGTAATTCTTTCAGCATCAGTCTTTTTCTTAAAAACTGTTATGTGTCTCCATTAGTGAATACTGTATGATATAAAGATACACTGCAGCAGTTGCAGTGAAACAAACACTGTTTGGGTGACACCAATAGACCCAAACAATTCATTCATTCATTGTGTGACTATAAGCCTTATGCTACCTGCAAGGATAAGGCCTTTAACCTTGGCAAACTCTCTGGACTTCTTCCTAAACACCGAACCAGTTTGGATCACACGATTAACTTGACAACTGGCATTATTACCAGGATTCACTCCATGTGCACGCCATCTTATTCAGAGTCTTCTCTTCAGAGTTGGTTTACTCTGACAAGTCTTCTGTGAGCACTGGAGACCTCGTCTTTGGTTTTATATCCTATCGAGTTAGCAACACAATATGTACAAATATGCATTTGCATCTCTGTATAGCAATAAAGGAAAAAGGTTTTGGGTTTAGTTGCACAAGTAAACAAAAATAAAATACTCCCAGCTTTACATCTGCACAACCTCATCCTTTCACCACTCCTGTTCTGTTCAGGTTTTACTGGGACATTGTGATGCTCCTGTTGATGATGAGCAATCTGGTCATTCTGCCCTGGGGAATTACCTTCTTCGATGACCAGAACACCATGCCCTGGATCACCTTTAACGTCCTGTCTGACACTCTCTTCCTCATGGACCTGGTTTTCAATTTCCGCACGGGCATCCCGGGAGAGGACAGCCACATCATCCTGGACCCCAAAGATATCCGCATGCATTACCTGCGCACCTGGTTCCTGGTGGACTTCATCTCCTCCATCCCCGTCGACTACATCTTCCTCATTGTTGACCTGGAGTCCCGGCACGAGTCGTCTGATGTGTACCGCACAGCCCGCGCCCTCCGCATCGTGCGCTTCACCAAGATCCTCAGTCTGCTGCGTCTTCTCCGACTGTCTCGCCTCATCCGCTACATCCACCAGTGGGAAGAGGTAAAGGAAGGGGAGGGAAGAGGATGTGAGCTTAGAAACAGGAAGAGATCGAAAAGCTCATTGAACAGTACACATTCAAATATTCTTCCAGTTTAATGTGTTTTTTTTCCTCACTGTCAGATTTTCCACATGACTTATGACCTGGCCAGCGCTGTGGTGCGTATAGTCAACTTGATTGGCATGATGCTGCTGTTGTGCCACTGGGATGGCTGCCTGACCTTCATGGTGCCGATGCTGCAAGACTACCCCCCAGACTGCTGGGTATCCAAAAATAATATGGTGGTGAGTACATGTTGGTAAATCTTTATATATGGGGTTGTAGTTTCCTAAAATAAAATCCTATGAAGTTTCCTAATTATGGGGATATTATATATGTTTTCTTTAAAAAACTGTTTAATTTGAACCCAAGTAAATACTGATTTACTCAAGTTGAAACTTTATTCCTAATGTATGTTGAATTGTATGCTTGCCTTTTCACAAAATGTTTATAATTTAGCTTGTTCAGCTGACCTGCTGTGCACTGACTAAAAGAGTCTCTAGGTTACATTAGCAATTAATTTGAATTAATTAAAGGAATAGTTTGACATTATGGGAAATATGTCTCTTCTCTTTGTTGCCGAGAGTTACATGACAAGGTTGATACCACTCTCATGTCTGTACGGTAAATATGAAGCTACAGCCAGCACCCAATTAGCTTAGCTTAGCACAAAGACTGGAAATAGGGGGAAACAGCTAGCCTGGCTCGGTCTAAAAGTAACAAAATCTACGTACCAGCACACTTAAGGCTCACTCATTAACACATTGTATTTTGTTTGTTTGAACCAACAAAACCCAAAATGTAAAAATGACACTTTTAAAAAAATTAAAAAAATATTTCTAAACTATTCATTTAAGTATGCAAGTGTACCAATTCAAAACTGTGTTAATTTTCCTTTGACTTAATAACCAAATTACTTTAATTCCAAGAAACTTCTAGGCAATTATCAGGAGACCTTCAACTGTAAAATAATGTTACCGAAAACTTCACTTACGCTGCATTCATTTGGCATTTCTTAGCCAATTTAATTATGATCATAGCCATGTAAAGTATATTTTCTCATGACAACATTGCTGTGTCCTCTCCCCTCGTTTTTACTCTATCCTTGTCAGAATACGACATGGCAATTACAGTACTCCTACTCCCTGTTTATGGCCATGAGTCACATGCTGTGTATAGGATACGGTGCCCACCCTCCAGAAGGCATGACTGATGTTTGGCTCACCATGATTAGTATGGTCGTGGGGGCCACTTGCTACGCCATGTTCCTTGGTCATGCAACTACCCTGGTCCAGTCCTTGGATGCATCACATCGCCAGTATCAAGAGAAGGTAATCATCTCTGACTTGAAAAGATTAACAAACGAAAACATTTTGACCTACAGCTTCAATTGTTTTGTGTCCCAGGAGCTTCACGTTCATGCTAATGTGATTCTGGCTGTGAGGTTTAATATCACAGCCATGTTTTATATCACAAGCTTGCTTACTTGCTCGTACTTTATTTGTGGAAACTGTGCCAAATGCCTAGAGAATATGTGTATTATCTAATGGATTTTGTGGCTTTACTGTGACCCTTTCCAGGGGATTTTCACAAGATAAAGCAGAACAGATGATAGACAAATGGCGGCACCTTTGTTCTGGATCACTGTTTGCTAATGCCCATTACAAATTAGTTTGTAATCCACTTAAAGCTGGGGGGGGGGACCTGCAAAACAAATAGAATAAATGCATAATTATTGTGCTTAGAAATAATTCAGAAAACACATGGTACGAAATGTGACATCTGACATCAGCCCTGCGGAATTTCAGTTGTATCCTCATGAAGGTCAAATCACCATGTGTTTTGTAAATGTTTTTCAGTATAAGCAAGTGGAGCAGTACATGTCGTTCCATAAACTGCCAGCGGATGTAAGACAGAGGATCCATGATTATTACGAGCAGCGATTCCAAGGCAAGATGTTCGACGAGGACAGCATCCTGGGAGAGCTCAGTGATCCGCTCAAAGAGGTGTGTGATTCATTAAACTTTCGATTTGACTTCCTGTTTCCTGCTTTCTCTCTGTTTCTCTCTTTTATTGACACATGCCCACACAGAGGCAAATTTAGGCCTGAAAGATAAGTCAATCAATAATCTGCTGATTATTTTTTTTAGATTAATTGGTTTCAATCAATTGTTTAGTCTATGAATTGTCAGAAAATAGAAAAGTCTAACGTCTAAGGTGACGTCTTCAAACATCTTGTTTTGTCCAACCAACAGTCCAAAACCCAAATATTATTTTATTAAAATAAAAGCAGCAAATCCTAACAACTGGGAAGTTGGAACAAAGTCATGTTTGACATTTTTGCTTGAAAAATCACAATTAATTGATTATCATGATAGTTGCCCATTAATTTACTGTTGGACTAATCAATTCTGCTCTACAAACTCTTCACTCATGTAAAACAAGAATTAACAACAATTATTTTGTTACTTTCTAAATAAAATAAGTAAATTAGTCAATTGTATGTACATTTTCACTTTGACAGTTAATATTTTCTCTCTTCTGTCTCCCCACCATGCAGGAGATTGTCAGCTATAATTGCCGTGGGCTAGTAGCCAACATGCCACTCTTTGCCAACACTGACCCTCATTTTGTGACAGTGATCCTGACCAAGCTGCGTTTCGAAGTCTTCCAGCCCGGAGACTTGATTATACGAGAAGGAACGCTGGGTCGGAAGATGTACTTCATCCAGCACGGCACCGTGACCGTCATGCCACGTGGCAGTAAAGAGATTACACTCAACGATGGAGCATATTTTGGGGGTAAATCATTTGAGTTCAAACTTCAAACAGTTCCCCATCTGATCTATAAGAGGCTCTGTGGTTGTGTGTCCTCTTTTTTGCTGCTCTCCTGTTGTTAAAGCTGCCACTGACCCTCTTTTCATTATCTCTGCAGTTATCATTTTCCACACTGCATCGTAAGAAAGGCTGCAACTTCCATTTATTTTCATTATCAGTTAATCTGACAATCATTTTCTCTATTAATTTATTAATTGTTTGGCCTGGAAATGTTAGAAAATTGTGAAAAATACAAAGAAAACAGCAAATATTCACATTTGAGAGCTGGAACTGGTGAATTTGGGCATTTTTGCTAAGTGATTATTAAGAGAGTTACCAATTACTTTTGTGTTGGTCGACTAATCAACAAATCCTTAATCGGCTCATCGTGTGTATGCATATGTAATATTCACATTGCAAAGGGTTTAGTATCGTTAACTGAATCTTTGAACCACTTAACTAGACAGAACAAGGGCTGCAACTAACAATTATTTTCATTATCAACTAATCTGACAATTATTTTCTAGATTAATATATTGTTTAAAATATAACATTATAACATGTCATTGCTACCATTGCTTTAATGGTTAAACTGACTCTCTCTTCCTTGGTTCAGAGATCTGCCTGCTAACCCAAGGACGACGCACAGCCACCGTGAAGGCTGACACCTACTGTCGCCTTTACTCCCTGAGTGTGGACAGTTTCAACGAGGTCCTGGAGGAGCATCCTCTGATGAGGAGGGCGTTTGAGAGTGTGGCTGTGGACCGACTGGGCCGGGTTGCTCGCAGACCCAGTTATCAGCCTCCCTCGACTGAGTGACATCCTCAGTACTGACAGAGAGAGACTCCGGCCAGAAACGCGGAGGATATTTGTCGCGCTTTGACTGAACTTCATCACATAACAAAGAAATCTTCAGTGTAAATTTCACTGATTGCTGTTTACTTTCGTGCTCAGTGATGGACAACCTGAAGGAGAGCCTCAATTTTATTTATTAACACATTATTGCTGCAAAATATTGTACCTTTCATTTCATTTTGTTACTTGAATCTCAACAAGCAATATGATCGTTCCTGTGTTAGAGCTTTGTACACTTTTTATGTTAGATTCATTGTGTAGTTCACAAACTGTATAATGAGAAAAGAATCACTATTTTCTTGTTTATTCAGCAACTTCCATTTTTAGTGATACATGTGCTTTTTACCAATGGCAACGCTAGCTTTTCCTACATGTAAATACTGCTTTAAGAATCTTTTTCAGTTGCCTGCATGCTTTCTGAGACTGCAGTTTCATTATCCATCACATCATTCATACCAGATATAGGAAGCACACAGGAGCACCAGCTGGGCGATAACAGCTGTATGTAGCATTGATTCAGATGATCCCTCGGGTCTGTAGGCTGCATCAGGTCAGGGTTTAATACGACATTCGCTGAGGATAAGCTGCGTGATAACGTGTGATGATGTAATAACTGTACAGAGACTGATTGTTTACAGTTAAACATCTCGGTTTAAATTGACACATTTCACAGTACTCACATTTGGAGAGGTAATCTGAAATCTCTTTACATCTCCACAATTTAGTATCCAGTATTATAAAGTGTGATTATTTTTCCCACGCATGGACTCACTTTCCTTTAAGATTGCACCTTAATCTGTTTTTATTTTAATTTGCAAACATACTTTTGGTTTTTAAAAACATTGCTTATAAAAATTAAACCTTAAGTAAGTTAATTAGCAGATAATAATGAAGTTAATGTCTGCAAAAATTATATTATTGGCAATTAAATAAAACAAGTCAGATATTTTGACTTGAAAAATCTCAGATGTTAATAATAACATGATATGAATGGGCTTAACACTAACAGGTTGTGCTATTACTGTATTGATTGATACAGTTTCAGGTAAATTTGACGCAGAGAAAAAAAGCCCTTGGTTATATCCATTTTACAGTAATATACAGTAAGAATATAATTATCAGATTAATTTGTTCAATTTTAACCACAATTCATAGCCTGTCCTTAATTATTTAAACTTTGAATGATCCTCCTACTGATGATGTCATTTAAATATAAATATTTCTACCCTTTAAACATAAATATAAAAAATTTATTTTTGCCTATGCAATTTGTTTGATGATGTTATTCATAACTGCCTGTGAGCGTGCACACACACACACACACACACACACACACACACACACACACACACACACACACCACTGATAAAATATCTTTTACTGAAGTAAAAGTAGTACCACAATGTAAAAATTCTCTTTCACTTACTAAGTCATAAAACCTGATGTTTGTATGACTTGCAAAAGTCGTCACTATGTAAAATGGCCCCTTTCAGAGTTATTGTTATTATTATATTATTGTTGGAGCATTCACGTGTTGATGGTTGAGGTGGGGATAATTTTAACTATTGTATAAGTATAATATACATAACAGTGCATCATATTTTATCATATACATTTTAAGGTGATGATATATTTTGTATATTTAAAGTCTTATTTCTGCAAATAATTAGTATATCTGTCAAATTGACTAAAAAGTACAATATTTCCCTTTGAAATATATAGTGCAATTGAAGTATACAGCATAAAATGGAAACACAAACACACACTGACCTTTACTGAGGGCAGACTGTTGTTATGAAATATTTTTTTAAATGCATAGAGGTCGGTTCATAGTAAGCATGTTGTGCAAACAAAACTTTTAAATAAGCCTCCACAGCGCTGCAGCTGTGTTGTTGCTGACAGTTTCCGGCCGTGTGCTCATCTACTTCCTGTCTACATTTTATAAGCTCTGGACGTAGAGAAGGTAAGCAGGACCGACTATTTGCTAACTTACAATTAAACCATTCATCTTTTAATTGCTTTTAATGCAGCTGGCATTACAGCTGGCATTAATGAATTAATTCATATGTTGTCAATTTGAGATTTTGATGCTACGTCGTGAATCCGCTGCTTTTATTCTGACATTACAAGGTTAACCGCTAGCTAACTTAGCTTAGCAGCGGCTAGCTATATGGAGCATGGAGGTCAGTGTGTACTCTTAACAACATACTTAAGCGTAGGAAAAATAGTTTAGATCCATCCATAATTATCCAATGTCTTTACAAGTGTGTTGACCTAAAATATTACAGATTTATGACATTGCTGACACTCGCCTTCACCTTCGCAGGCTAGCTAGCCTAACTCTCAATACCTCTGACAACATCACATAAGAAGTTACTCAAGATCTCTGTCAAAGCTATTCCAGAGCCAAAATATATTTCATTGAAATATCCACTGGTCGCCACCAAAAAATGACTGCTACTGTTAGTTACCTTTATCGTGTAATAAAATGCGCCTGTCTGCTTTCACTCAGCTTGTTTTGATGCTGCTTAAAGTGTTAAAAAAGCTGTTTGGCAGTTATGACAAAAGGTTGTTTTTACAGCAAATTACAGCATGACTCCTGTATTAAAACTAATATGTATTGTTGTTAGGGCCATTAAAATACATATACCATTAATCTGTTAGTTATGGAATATCATTTACTGAACTGATTGGTTGGTGCTCTGGTTGAAGAGTCCACTGGGCGAAATCAAATCGGCACTTATGTTTTAGCTACTACTCTTCAGTTTTGCAAGAGAGATATTTGGGTGTTAGTTTTTCTGTACTAGTGCCAATAACATACCTGAGTTTTGATACCAAAATGATACCTTTTTTCTATACCTTATTTGAGAAATATAAACATATTTTTGTACTAAACCATTTTTGGCATTTAATAAAAGAGGACAAACGTCTCCAATGTTAAATGTTATCTAAACACAAGCAGTTGTACAAGAACTTTGAATAAAATTCTAGTCTAAAATGAGCAAAATGTTGACTTAAATCAGGAACTTTCTGATCAACGAATAATTAAGCAATACTAAGAATTAATCCACACAATTCAATGCCAGCTTTCAGTATTTGACAGTTTGCGATATGCGGTGCTACGCACACATTTTCAAAAAAAGTACTGGGGTTCAATACCCTGTCCTAATCTCTCTGAGAGAAATCTGTTTTAGTGATTACTAGATGATACATGATACCCAGAGTATGATTCTCTTCTGCTTAAACTTCTGGGACTACAAGGGAAACACATTTTAATGTGCTGAGTAGAGCTGCATCGATTGGTTGGTTAATCGATTAGTCGATGGACAGAAAATTAATTGCCAACTATTTTGATAATAGATTAATAATTTAAGTAATTTATTAAGCAAAAATGCCAAACATCCTCAGGTTCCAACCTCTCAAATGTGAGGATTGCTGCTTTTCTTTGTTTTCTATCATTGTAAACTGAATACATTTTGGACTATTAGTCAGACAAAACAAGACATTTGAAGACCTTGGAATTTGATGGATATTTTTCACTGTTTTCTGATATTTTATTGACCAAAGTATTAAAAAATAATAATTATTAGCAGCCCTAACTGTGGTTGTCCTACATTTCTTGTTAACCTTAAGTAGCCTAAACTTGTCTATTTGACTTGTTATATTCTCTCCTCCTTGCAGGAAGGATGCTGTCCCTGTCTCGAGCAGTGGTGTGTGGGGTGGCCCGCGCGCCAGCTGCTGTCAGTCAGGGTGGAGTGACTGCTATCACACGATTCAACAGCACAGCACAGGTACCTGGCGTATATTTAGTTGAAACCAACATTTTAATGGTAACAATCTGGTTAACATTTTATATGTTTGTCTTATTTTCCCAGAGTGCTCCTAAGAAAACAACATTTGGACCTCTGGCAGATGAGGACAGAATTTTCACAAACCTTTATGGGCGTCATGACTGGAGGTAAATACCCTGATGTTATTCTCATGTGCTCTGTAAAATCTAAAACATAATATCCATATTGGTTTGATTGATCCTCTTACACAATACAAAATAAGAAGATTTCTGACCTGACAAGAATCTTTGTTGGCTTAAAACTTTATCAGTAATTAAAAAAAAAAAAAAACAGAACACAATCCCCACCTACTCATATTTGTGCTTCAGACTGAAGGGGGCGTTGAGGCGTGGCGACTGGTACAAAACTAAGGAGATCCTTTTGAAGGGAGTCGACTGGATCCTCAATGAGGTCAAGGTTTCTGGCCTGCGTGGGAGAGGTGGAGCTGGTTTCCCTACGGGCATGAAGTGGAGCTTCATGAACAAGCCCAGCGATGGCAGGTCAGTGAGGAGACAGACAGGTGGCACACACATCTACTTTTTTGTTGCTTGATGTTTTCATGTCATTTCCCCAGTTTTTACAAGAGTTTCTTATAGAGTCTAACCAAAAATTGGAGCCGTGAAGAGTGTCTGTTTTCCTTAATTTGCCCGAAAGTATTTGCACTGGTTTCTCAAAATAATTTTAGGTGCGTTGAATAGTTATCTGAGAAAATCCAAACATAAAAGTATTTATGGGTGTAACTGAAAATTATTTTCACAATCAGTGTATTGATTATTTATTCAAAAGTAATCAAATCTTACAATTGGCAAAGTTAAAGTTGATTAGTATTCTTTTAAACATCCTTATATATCAATTAGCTTTTGTATTGAAATAAAATTTTCTGAAAGGCAGCAAGTTTATTTTTCGTCCATTCTTTTCCCCACCAGCCATTTAGAAGAAGCCATTAAGGTCGGAGTTTGTAGTTTCTAAATAAATTCACTTTACATTAATTCACATGGTCTCTCGCAGTCATCAGTTCTTGTTGGCACTTAAAGGCATGAAAGCAAAAAATTGACACCAGTGAAATCTAGGTTGACACTGGCTGGATTTGTCTGGATTAGGTTGACAAGTTAACCACATTTGGATGGCTGCTGTTGAATGTCTTCTGTAGCCAAACATCAGTTTTGGCAGATGGAAGATTCAGTGGCTGCTCTGGGGGATAAAAATTTAACCCAGTTCTAATTTCTTGCTTTAGGCCAAAATATCTGGTGGTGAATGCAGATGAGGGAGAACCTGGCACCTGTAAGGACAGGGAGATTATGCGGAGTGACCCACACAAGCTGGTGGAGGGCTGCCTGGTCGCTGGGAGGGCCATGGGGGCGCGTGCTGCTTATATCTATATCAGAGGAGAGTTCTACAATGAGTCGTCCAACCTGCAGGTGAAAACGGACAGAATGAAACTGAGATATAAACTTTAAAATGATTGTACACTTTTCAAGGATGTTCCAAATCAATTTATGGAAAAAGGAATTTCACCTCAGTAGCTAAAAGAAAAATTACATTTACACCATTTGCTATATAATCAGTAAATACAACCTTAAGTGTTTACTGGAATAATATCTGTTGAGAGAATTATTGAGTCTGGATTTGAATAGTTACTTTGGAATACAACACTTCAACATTCGAGCATACGCTTTTTTGTAATAATTCGTAGTAAAATGAAAAGTGTGGTTCAATGCAAAGTCTCTGAAAAACAAATGTAATCGTTCCCAAAGTCTCCAGAACTTGTGCGGCTTTTTGTTCAAATCATAGATCAGCTTCTCCAATGGCATAACAGCGAGCTTATTCCAAATAAAAGTGTTGTTTGACTGAGCCATTAACCTCCTTTCCACATTCCTCCGTACATGATATACTCAGAGAAATGACACCCAACCAACACATTAGATGTTTTCCTCCGGTATTTAACCTCAACCCTTATTTTCCTCTCATTGGTTCCTCATGGTATATCCTTGTATATATTCTTTATACACATTAAGTGCTCCAAGCCATTCTTTTTACAGCTGTAAATTAGAGTAGATTCAGATATTAGAGCATGTGTAATGAATGAGTTGAACTACTGTATGTGTCACAAAATACTGCAAAATCTTTAACTCTTATACAATGTATATTCTGTACAGTACATGCAGATAAAATGACCCTCAGTAATGTGACTAAATTAGGAATACGCTACGTGTTGTTGTCTTCACATACTGTTCTCAAAGTTCAATAAGGAACATCGATGCTCAAATCCACATATCTCAATTTCTCTCAGTTACACTTTAAATAACTCTGGCCTTGTTCAGATTCAGGTAGACCAAAAATGCTTACATGCTGTTTACATCATGGCGATTTCTGTGTCGTCTTAATTGGTTTAATTTTGACATAGTGCAGGCCAAGTACCCTCATGACTGTAATAGTAGATTTGTGTACAACACAAGGTATGATTGTACAAGACTGTGTAATTCATCCTGTTAAAACATTATATTTTCAATATCTGTTCTTAGGTGGCTATCAATGAGGCCTATGCTGCTGGGCTCATTGGAAGGAACGCCTGTGGCTCCGGTTATGACTTTGATGTGTTTGTGATGCGTGGTGCTGGAGCGTACATCTGCGGAGAGGAGACTGCTCTCATTGAGTCCCTGGAGGGAAAGCAGGGAAAGCCCCGCCTGAAGCCCCCATTCCCTGCTGATGTGGGTGAGTTCCGGTGAAAAACATGGGAAAATATTGATCTTATTAGTCCTTTGCTTGTATCCCACAGTGCATTTTCGATCTGAACACAGTGGACTACTGCTGGACACTTGCTGTTTTTGCCAAATAAAAGCAGTTCTGAAATATCTACCTCCCTTCTGCTGCTATCTTGAAGGTGTGTTTGGTTGCCCAACAACTGTTGCCAATGTGGAGACTGTAGCCGTGGCGCCCACCATCTGTCGGCGTGGAGGCTCGTGGTTTCTGGGCTTTGGCAGGGAGAGAAACTCCGGCACAAAGCTCTTCAACATCTCTGGCCATGTTAACCACCCCTGCACCGTAGAGGAGGAGATGTCTGTCCCTCTGAAAGACCTCATTGAGAGGCACGCAGGTGCATACTTCACGAAGAATGGGTCATGATTAAGACAGCTCAATGTAAGCACAGCCTAAATTAATGCAGTTTTTATACTGGATTGAAATGAACATCTGTCTGGTAGGTGGAGTGCGTGGTGGTTGGGATAATTTGCTGGCTGTAATCCCTGGTGGCTCCTCAACCCCCCTCATTCCCAAGAAAGTGTGTGAAGAGGTGCTTATGGACTTTGACGGCCTCATCCAGGCTCAGACTGGCCTGGGCACAGCTGCAGTTATTGTCATGGACAAATCTGTAAGTTTGTCAGACTCTGCAGCATAATTCATCACACATAAAGAAATCATCACACATGTGTTACATTGTTGGTTGCATTGTTTTTGCAGACTGACATTATCAGAGCCATCGCCCGCCTGATCGAGTTCTACAAACATGAGAGCTGCGGCCAGTGCACACCCTGCCGAGAAGGTAAGTGCTGCTTCAGTGTTGTTTGATGCATGGAAGGCACCGATGTTAACGCTACACAAATCGGGTCTCTACTTCTTACAAACGTATACATTATTTTTCTTTCCTTTCGTCTGTTTCTGTAGGAGTGGACTGGATGAATAACATGATGTGGCGTTTTGTGCGAGGTGATGCACGGTCAGCAGAGATCGACATGATTTGGGAAATCAGTAAGCAGATCGAGGGACACACTATCTGTGCCCTGGGAGATGGCGCGGCATGGCCAGTGCAGGTAAACACTAACAGGGTCATTGAAAGAATTGATAGGGAACTCTGGGAAATGACTGAGTCGACACCCCCATTTAGGGTGGACAAAGATTACCACAGAATTCAATCAACGCCTCTCCAGCCGAGTAACAAAAGCTGAATATAATAAGCGTCAAAAAGGAAAGATTTATTGCTGGGCTGTTGTATTGGATTTCATTCAATTTAGCAAGGTGTAGCTATGAAGAGTAAACTAACAACCACAAACCGTAACCTCAAAAATGATATACTCTGTCCTTTCTCCCATGTGTCATTCATTTTTAACCTGAACATTTATCAACAACTTTAACTGCTTTTTTTTGTAAATACATACTGACATGCTGTTTGTAGTTTAGCCTCTGTTATTCTACAGCTTTAATTCAAGCAAAATTAATGTACTATTTTCCTCTATATTCTCTGTTCTGTTCTCTCAGGGATTGATCAGGCACTTCAGGCCTGTGATGGAAAGCCGTATTTCTGAATACCAGCAGCAGCAGGCCAGGGTTTAAACGGCTCCTATACCTCCTTGAATTCGTCCTTCTGCCTCATATGCCCTCAACCCTGTGCTTGTGTCACTGACAAATTATTTAAAGCGATAATGTGCCGTCTTATCACCTCATCATCAAGTTTTGCATTGATGTGTCTGCCTTGTCTGGTGAAATTACCAATAAAATTCTATGAACCTTAAACTAGACTTTTGTTTTGTATTTGTAGTATTTTAATCATATAAGTGTTTCACATGTAGGACAAAATGTAAAGCACTTTGTTTGCTAAGATTGAAAAGCGCTAAATAAGTGCAGTCTATTTACTGTATTTATTTATTTAAACTGTAGATGTTAAAATGTTTATTTTTTTTTAGGCCTGTTTCCGACACTTGCTTTTAACTTTGACCTGAAGGATAGTTAAGTTGATTAAAAGCCACTGTACAAACAATGCAGTGGTACGTTCCAGCTGCAGTTTTATAATCTCGCGATAGCGCCGTGGTCGGTAGCCTTTCCCACATCACGTGATGTGGGAAGAATATTCACCGCGGCTTCATTTCGGTGGGACGTTTGGCACGGTAAGAAATGGATGCCTTTTTGAATCGTTTACAAAGACTGCAGTCAAAATTAATCGTGATTCCTCACAGAGATGCACCTTTAAAGCACATAGGTACAACACGAAATTAAAGCACAAGGCAACGCGATTGAAAATATAGTTAAAACATATGAGCACAATCGGTTCGCGTTTAGTTGTAGCTATGTTTGAGGACCACTGTCCGGTTACCTCCATCCTTCTGTCAACAAGATCAGGCCTAACGTTAGCTGTTTTGTTTTTATTTCATAACTAGGCTGCCCAAAGTAAATATAAAAAACCCTCTCATTAGGCGTGTATTTATTTTAGAAATGTTACTGTGTTTTCAATTAGCCCAACTTTCAATCTTTGATAATTTAACCGAAACATCACGACGCCTCGTACGTGGGTTACTGCAGTCATCTGTAGTCTCTTTAGCTTTGCCTGTTAACGTAACAAGATGCATACAACAGCAGTGTGTTCCCATGTTATAGCTCCATGTGGCTGGGGTAGTGTCTGAAAGCATCGGCATGGAAATGTTGAAGATAGAGCAAGTCATTGTTGGGAGTGAGATGAGATCCACCTCAGCGGAGATCAAGTCTGAGCCCGCGGTCGTCCCTCTGCAGTCTTGTAAGCTAACATTTATATGCATAGTTCGCACATGATGTGATGCATTCAACCTAATCCTAACACAAAAACATGCACAACAATCACAGTAGACAGGCTTTGATGCCCTGCAGTTATATCTATCTATTCCCTGCTATTACGTTGTGATTAATCATCAAACAACTTGTCATCTCATTGTCATACAGATCAGCATGAGAGTCTGCAGTGTTTTCAGTGCTTCATCACCTTCTGTAACTCCAAAGCCAAAGAAAGACACATGAGGAAGAGTCACCGGGACCAGTACAAACAGCAGCTGCAGCAGGTAGGGATAAGAAGACTAAAAGCAAAAATGCAAGGCCAGGTTTCAAGGAGTGATACAAACTCACTTCCCATAAAGCAAATTGATGTATTCAGTAGCTTGTTTTGTCCGACCAACTGTCCAAAATCCAAATACATTTAGTACAGTATCATAGAAAACAAAAAGCAGCGAAGTTATTGCTTTGAAAAATGACAATTCATCGAGTATTCATATTGTTGCTGATTAAGTTTCTGTTGATCAACTAATCAATTAATTGACTAATTGTTTCAGCTTTGATTATTTTTCTATATATACTATACTTTTGGATGAAAATGGAGATGTAATTTGGTTTGAAAATAGCTTAGAAAAAAAAACCTTCTAAAAAAAAGAACAAAGCAGTGAATAAAGCCTTTTTTTTAAAAAAAACAAAAACATTTTCTGCTCATCATTTTGCAGACTGATACGGTCTTCACTTGCTACAAGTGTGACAAGAGCTTCTCCTCCTCTGGGGAGCTAAGCCAGCACCAGGCCACCCACAGCAGAGAGGAGAAACCCTTCCGCTGTCCTTACTGCCGGAAAAACTTCTTTACCTTCACTGAGGTGAGGGTGCAGCTGGCTAGATATAAGCCTGTTTTTGTGCTTGGAAAATGATAAAATAATTGTTTATTATCTATGATGAATGTCAAATGTCTTTCAGCTGAACAAACACAGACGACATGAGTGCATAGAACGACGGTGTCCCTGCAGGGACTGTGGCGCCCTGTTCCCCAGTCCTTCACGACTTCGTAACCATCGCATGGCCGTGCACCCCCAGCGCCCTGTAGTGGCAGATGACATCAACACCTACCAATGCTGTAAATGTAGTCGTGGTTTCCAGACAGAAGAAGAGCTCCTGCAGCACCAGGAGAGATTTGCTAGTGATCTAAACTGTGACGTTAAGCCGAAAGGCAAAAAACGTGGCCGCAAACCCAAGTGTGCAGCTCAAGGAGGGATGGTTGATGGCAAGAAGATCAAAGAAGAAGAGGGAGCAGGGGAATTCATAGGATACAATGACTCTACAACAGAGGGATGCCCCTCCAATGAGCTGCAAACAGAGCTCAAGATTCCTTGTTCTGAAGCAGATTGTGACCTCATATTCCCTTCTGTTGCAGCACTGCGGGCGCACAAGAGGGAGAAACATGGGCCTCCCCCTCGCAAGGCCCACACATGCACAGAGTGTGATGAAAGCTACGCTCGGCCTGAGCAGCTCAAAGCACACATGGCCAGGGCTCACCGCTCTGGATACACCTGCCCCACCTGTGGAGAGAGCTTTGCACAAGAGAGCATCTTAAAGATCCACCAGAACACCCACACTGAGGAAGAGGAGGTAGCAGAAAAAAGATAATATATGGGGAAAAGACTGCAACTTCATCCTGCATCATTCAGTTAAATGATTGTCTTTCTCACCATATTCTGCTTAGTGTAGGTAGAAGATTTATATGTGAATATTTTAGGGTGAGAGTTTTTGAAGCAAGGTTATGCAACACAATTCGATTATCAAGGTTGTTTCTGGAATGCTGGTGTCAGTTGCTTTTAGAAAGCAATACTTGTGAATAAAACTGTACTGATCTGTACATAATTATGATTTACGTCCACTATAAGCTCATGTCACAAGGCCCTTTTTGCTGTCCGTATTACCTCTATTGTACCTGAAATGTTTTTTATTCATTGTAGAGTAACTAGCTTATTCTAACTCAAGTGTGGGAATGTTTTGTATTTAACTATTTTCAGAAATACTCATGGATGACAATTACACAGAGAATGTAAATCCTAAATTAAATAATAATCCTAAAATAATAAAATCCGAAATGCGATAAATGGGCCAGTGTATAGGATTTTGGGACTATGGGACTTCAATAATGTAATCTTGGGTCTTTTCTTTACAAAAGTAAATAATTGTTGCATTAAACAATACTTACCTTTTTGTGGTGTCTTTGGCTGTCACTTTGTGAGAGTGAGTGCGTGGGTAAATGAGAGGCAAAATGTAAAGTGCTTTGTTTGCTAAGGTTGAAAAGCACTAAATAAGTGCAGTCTATTTACCCTTTAACTGTAGTGCGTGGAATATAGAGATCATTTTTAGTTTCTGTGTAAACTGTAGACGTTAAAATGTTTATTTTTTAAAGCCTGTTTCTGACACTTGCATTTAACTTTACTCAAGTGAGATTTTCTACTCATAATCAGATCATTTTGGGAAACTTCCTCACAAAAAACAATATTGTATGCATAAGTCAGAATGCATATACAGTATGTAATTTATGAAGTGGTGTCATACTTATGAGATACTTGCTGCTACATCTGAATGTTTAGATGTGTCATACCTATGACTTAGTAGGAGTTATAGTAAGCTTGAATTTTATTTTTTAATGTATTCTTTTATTTTAACAAGGGACACAAACATAATAGTAGTACACGGTAATAGTGACAGTAGCCTGTCCTATATCTCAACTGTATCTCTTATGTTATCATTCTGTGGAAGATTATGTTGTCCTGTAAAGAATAAAAATACTGTAGATTCAACAAGATTTTTTTTTTAATGAACAAACGTAACTCTAATTGAAATGGCTTTATGGGCCACTACCATTCAAATACTGTCCGGATGCTAACCCACAAATTCTTGATTATATGACTAAAATTGTAACCTAAGATTTATGTGAACTTTTGATTATATAATGAACAGTTAAAGCAACAAAATTATTTTGGCTTTGTTCACACAAAAACAAGTTATCAACTTGCTAGATTTATTATTGACAACAATGACAATGTTTTCTGTCTATACTAACCAGTGGTGTAAAGTAACTTAAGTACATTTACTTAAGTACTGTACTACAATTATATATATATGTGTGTGTGTGTGTGTATATATATATATATATATATATATATATATAATATTCTGAATTGTTATAGATTTAAATACCCAGTGCATAAAGCAGTTAAAATGAGCTATAATATAATAAAACACCCAAAGGACTTGTAATGGAGTATTTTTACATTAAGGTATTTATACTTTTACTGAAGTAAATGATATACCTCTTCCATCACTTGTACTATCATAATGTTACTTTTGAATTCAACCATTTTCAATTCATACACAAGAATTATCAAAACATTTACACTGAAAACTGTTCTACACAAGCGAAGTCGCCCAGTGTTCGAAAAAGGGGCGTCAAGGGCCGGAGAAGTTCGTTTTCCCATGATGCACCTGCGGTTCCTTTCTATCTCGCGCCTTTGCATCCGCGCAGTCCATCTTGCCTCTCATATCGCTGCTGTCACCCTCTGCCAGCGCGCCGTCCGTGTTGTTGTAGTAAATAATGGCGGCATCGGGAGGCGGATTATCATCTCACGCTACCGTCTCGGGCTTGAGCACTCAAGCGCCGGCCCGGTCTCGTTTCCCGGGTCGGCCGTGCACGGCTCGCAGCAGGCTGCGGTCGGAGAAACGTACCAAACGCGGAAGGTTGGGCTCGGACGACTGGGAACTGAGTGCAGTAGGGCCGAGGCCCGTCAACATCGGCCTGACGTTGAGCGAGGACCCGTCCCTGCTGCGCCTGCTCGGGGTGGCGGAGAAGCACAGGCGGCAGAAAGATGCGGGGTTCGACTCCAGCGACAGTGAGGAGGTGAATAAGCTAACTATAGCATGTCAGCTAGATGGGTAACAATACGCCCAAAGGGACACATAAAGCCAGTTCGTTTAAAAGAACGACATTTAAAACAATTTGTTTGTTACTTACAAAAAGTATTTTAGCTAACGTAGAGCTAGTTAGCGGTAACTTAGCTTGCAAACTAACCCAAAATAGGCATTGTAGCTAGCCGTCTGCCTGATGGGTGAATATTTCCAGTCAGATTGCCTCTGCAGATATGAGTTAGATCATTGTCTGTTTTGGAATTGCCATATTACAGCTGTAAGTTGCAACCGCCATACATACACAGGGATCAGTGTCTGTCCAGCTGGGTTTGTTTGCATGAAAAGAGCATTAGGCGGAAACTTTGGCGCTATGATAACAATCGTGGATGCGTTTTGTTGTGGAAACCGGGAAAAGTCTTTGTTTATTCATCCCCTGACACGCTGTGTTGAGTTGAACTTCCCACACTGTGCTAGCATCCACAGGCTGCTAATCTTGTCGTAATTAAAACGCCGCTGCTGCTGACTTGGGGATCTCACTCTCCACTTTGGAGCTGTCAGCTGCTCGGTGTTTTTAACGTTATCTTAACGTGGGATGCAACGGGAAGGGAAACAGAAACGTTACCTAGACGTTATAATCAGAAAGCTAAGATATAAGGACCATACACTGAAAAACCAGTACCTTTTCTGAAACCTAATTTTGCGTAGACTGTTTTTACAAACATTCATCACTCCCATCATGCATGCACATCTCCCTTCCATTATTGAGATTTCTCTAAAGGTCAAGTTAAAGAGGAATCAAAGCTTTTCCCAACTTTTTACTTGGATTTATAAGGTCAGTCTATTTTAAAGAGAGAGCAGGGGTCTCAGTTAATGCTCTGCATGCTGCAACAGAAGATTTACAAGCACAATCACGTTGCTTGCATAGGCTTTGACACAAATAATAGTTATTACAAAGTGCCATTCCACCTGCAAGTATGATGGGTAGACATGCTTGAAATCAAATGTTCAATCAGGGGCACTGAGGATGAAATCTTCTCATATTGGAATGATGCAGCCTAGGTGACAGTTATGATGTCCTGTAATTTTTATTTTACTTATTTATGACAAAAGCCTAGAAATGCAGTCAGAAAATTGAAACTGTATTATGTGTAGGCCCAACTTATAATTAATGTTTCACATACATTGTGAGAGGTTTGCTAGACCATATGTTATAGATGCTTTGTGCATAGCTGTGCTCTCTTAACTGGTAAGAGCTAGAGTAATTCATAATGAGATATAAATATTATACGACAAACAAGAGAGGACTTGAATCTGTCACACTATGAAGAAGCCAGCATGTTAGATATCATTTACTTCTAAGGTGGTCTTCTTTTAGCCCCAACCAGATTGAAACAGGATGGTGATAATGATATAATGCCAAATTGGATCTAATCATATGATTTAATCACCAGAGCAGGGGCTTTAGTGTCTGACATCAGTCTGACTTTAGTGATGCAATCCCTTTAGAGTGGACTGTAACAGAATCACATGGCCTAAGCTAAAGCTTGTGGGTGCTGCTCAGCTGAAGTACCACACGTCACTTAGTGCCACACACTCATGTTTCTCTGCAGTGCTTTGGAATAGATCATTAGGGGAGTTTCATTGCTGACAAATCTACAGAGTCATTATTTTGCGCATGAACATGGATGTAAGTCAAGTTGAAGTGTGCTTTTGATCTGCTGTAGTGTGCAGTCTTTGCATCTGAGGGAGACAGGTGCCTGAATGAGAGGATGCTGGAGGTTGACTATGTTCCGAAGGATTTATTTAAACTTTTGTAGTGATGGAGTTTGGCTGTATATTTCCAGTACTCGGCAGTATTAAAAGAATTGGGCTAAAATGCACTGTATTTTATTCCACTGTAGCCTGAGTGCTACTCTCCTGATATGTTACAGAGAAAATATTTCTATATATCTCACTAGAAATTAGACACGTGCCGAGAGATGGTGCACAGTCAGGTAGAGAATCTGTAGAGTTATTTCTTATAGTTGACTGTTAGATTGAAACCTAAAGCTGCTTCATTTGGTCCCTCAGCACTATACTGATGCAACACTAGAGAAAGAGTAGAGAGCAGTGTTGATGCTGAACCATATTTTTAGCAGGGCGAATACCTGATAATCAAATTATGGGTGAAAAATGATTTAAAATTATTTTTTCCTGTTTGAGTTGCACAATGCCTGCAGTGTCTTGGGTGAAATTTAAGATCAGCTGCACAAACTTGCTGTGCTTCAACGTGTTAATTGTCAGTTAAGCTTTAAGCGATATCATGGTGATGGTATGTGTTTTAGATCTGTAGCAGATGGTGTACAGCACACCTGTCTTCATTTCAACATATCCAAATCTTGTGTTATAGCCATTTAAAGGTTTTACTTTCTGTGTTTTACTCCAGGAGGAAGATTTCACTGGATTTGGGACCACAACAGTTCGTCCACAGAAAACTTCTGGCACTGTTCCTCAGTCATCGTTACTCAGCCAAGTGAAGCCTCCCCAAGCTTCAGAGCGTTCTCTGGGAGCAAAGCCTCTCATTGGAAAAATTATACGCAAGACTCCAAAAGCAACTCTTATTGGGAAAATTGTATCGAGAGTCTCTAAAGAAGACCAGCGTGTCAAAGAGAGCACAGTAAAAGACAAAGAAATACCCAAGGTGTTAATTAAACTGCATGGCAAGCAGGTAGCTCTCACTGCAAAAGCCAAACATGCAGACGAGCAGGCCTCAGGTAGACAGAGCAGGTCAGCTGACTTTATCAGGAAAGCGGGAAAATCAGAAGACTCAGGCAGCACGCAAAACCAAACAGTCGCTACCTCAGCTGGTGGCACCAAGCAAGATAAGCTGGTGAGCACTCTGACAGCAGTCAAGGGTGCACGAAAAGCTTCCAAGGTCAAAGAACGAGGCGAGGTGTCAGAGGACACAGACCAATCCAAGCCACAGAGATCTGTGAAACGCATGAGGGGTTTTCAAATTGGGAACACGAGACGCACGTCTCAAGCAGTTGCTCTGTCGTTCACATCCTTTCACAAACGGCAGAGGAAGAGAACAGCTAAGGGTATGGGCGCCTCTCCAGAGGCTGGATCTGAGGCCGGTGCCCAGAGTGGAGAGGAGGCAGCGATGCCCCTCGAGTGTAAAGCCGCAGATTCCTCTGAAAAAAAAACACACAAAAGACCACAACGCAGATCCTTGTTTGGGTACAGGCGAAAATCACCAAAAAATGTTCCAATCATTATACGTCCAAAAATGGGCTGTAATCGCACTAGGCGTGTTTTTTACACCTATGTATCAGAGCCCGTTCCAGCCACACAGCAGCTGCAAGGTCAGAATGTCACTCCATCAGAGGGTGAGCCGAGCTCGTTTTCTGAACAAGTTCAGCAGAGCTCAAACAACTCCTCCACCCCTGTAATGAGTGCACGGTCCTCCCGCGTTATTAAAGCTCCGAAGAGGTTCTTGGATGAGGAAATGATTCCCTTTCCAAAGGGTTCTCTGTCAGCATGGCTGAAAAGTCAACAGAGAGAGGATGGAAAACCAAGCCTATCATGTCATGAGTCAAGCTATGATGACAACTCCCTGCAGTCAGGCAGTGACTCTGTATCTGTGGCTGACAGTCCGTATGCAGTGACAAAGTTCTCATCAAAGCCCAGTCCAGGCACGAGCCACCTAGAGATCTACAAGAACCTCAAGAAACTGACCTTGAAACTGGCGGAGAAAAAGAAAGGCCAGCCCGACACTCAGGGGGATTATGTACATCATGGCGACAGTTTGACCTCTTATGTGAAGAAGAGGCGGAGGTCAAAGCTCATGATGGAGGAAATGGACTCTCCTGGTGTTGTGAGGAAACTAGCCGTAGTGGTGAACACTGATGTGGCAGCGCCCTCACATATGCTGTTAGGAGATGCAGGCAACAATAGTAAGGATCGTTCCTTCTTTTTGTGTAATTATTAAGATCTTGCTGCTTAGTTTTAGCCCTGTGTTTACAAATGACTTTGGTCGGTATCTGTAGCTCCAACATGTGCTCCTTTTATGAAATCTCTCCTGGAATAGTGAGATGTTTTGAATTTTAATGGGGCTACACAGTTGAGCTCAGGTTAATTTAAATAACCAGTTTAACTCTTTATTAATGCAGCTTTTAAGATGTTTTAGCTTTATTAACTGAAGACTGGAAAGACATCATGAAATATGTTGGATATCTTGGGAATTGCCAAGAGATAATTTAACAAATTGAATTGATTTGCTTCACTGTTTAGTTCATGGCTGTGTTTTCAATAGGCAGTTCTAGAATTATGAGGTGTTTGGTTGTACATCAGGTAACCAGAGTTGCTTTATTCATCCTGTTTGGTACAGATGAAGCAGGATGCACCACTGGGGACAGCCACGAGGCGTTGGAAGTCAGCGGGCCCAGCCATCGGATTGGTCTCAGTGGAGCCAACAAGACGATGCTCCACCTGCTGAAGAAAGCCAAAGTCCAGCTCATCAAGATTGATCAGCAGAAGCAGCTCAAGTTGTCACAGGTAAGAATCCAAGACCAAATCTGTGCAGAAGTAGAAAAGAATTGGTCTTCAAAATTGTCAGAATGTGAAAAAAGAATTATTAAATCAGGTATACATGACTACACATTGTAGATAGTTCCAAAGCCACTATAATTTCTGGGGCTGAAATGAAAGT
The DNA here is from genome assembly GCA_002120245.1 of Maccullochella peelii. Classification (NCBI taxonomy): domain Eukaryota; kingdom Metazoa; phylum Chordata; class Actinopteri; order Centrarchiformes; family Percichthyidae; genus Maccullochella; species Maccullochella peelii. The sequence goes on from LKNJ01000419.1 coordinate 100,743, forward strand.
TGATGAGTCTATATCTCAATTGGATTATCAATTAATTCTTAAAGTCATCTTTTTCAAGGAAAAATGTTAAATATTTGAGATTTTGTTGCTTTTCTCTGTTTTATATAATTGTGAATTGAATATCTGTTGTTTTACCATTTTCTGACATTTGATTGACAAAATAATCTACAGTGAAACAAAATGTTAAATGCAGCCCTAATAATTTAGCACAAATGCGACATCAGGACCATCCTGCTTACTAATATCAGCATACCAGATATATGCTGATAATGGCTGCTAACCAAAACTTTAAATTTGTGGCATAAGCCAGAATCACTACATCCATCCTGTATATGTAACATTTGTTTTGTCTTAATTTAGTCTGAACTTTACAAGTCATATTGCAAGTAGCTTGGCTGTTTATTTGGGAGGGTATAGCAACATAATGATGTTGTAGCATCTCTTACATAAAACCTTGTTTTTCTTCCTTGTCCGGACCAATAGTTGGGCTCCAGAGAATCACGAGTGCCAGTGAGTGGAAGGAGGAGGAGGAGAGTTGGCGTATCTCCCAAAGATAGTAGTCCTCAGGTAATACTTTTAACTTGAAAATGTGCGTTTTTATTTTTATGTTGTCTGTTGTCTGAGTTTGAATAAATCCAAGCAGCATCAGTCCACTGCAATAGTTTATTATGTGCTTCTGGAGGATCACCTCTGTAACACTCAGGCTGCCAGTGTTTGTGTGTGTGTGTGTGCTGCTGAAAAACCAGTTAAACAAAGTGTAAAGGTGTTGAGCCATAAGAGTCCATCATAAAGGAAAAACATATGTTTGTATCAGCTGCTGCTGTATATCCACATACCAGGAAATAGATTAAATAAAGTTATCTGTAGAGCACCTTTGAAATAAATAAATTACACAACAATCAATAAAAAGAGATAGAAGGCAGTAACAGCACCTCGGTAGAGGCATATTGTGGAAGAAATATATTGATTTTTCTATGTGTTTTGTCATTATTAAAGGATTTGCTTTTATCCTTTGCACTTGGGTTATATATCATATATTGTTAGTGTAATATGAGATTAGATTAGCATAGGGAGGTTTGTTTATATATTATAATTAAGTGATGCTACCATAGTTTGCTTACAACCAAATATCTCTGTCTCACAGGACCAGCCGCTGGGCGGTCCGAGGATCAAACATGTCTGTCGGGCAGCAGCGGTGGCTTTGGGGCAGCCCCGTGCCATGGTGCCAGATGATATTCCCAGACTCAGCGCCCTGCCACTTCACGAGAGAGAGGGCATCACCTTTTCTCCCACAGCAGAAGGTACAGTGCATCTGCATGTGTTGTTTTTAAGCAGAATGCAGAAATGAACCTCTCTTTGGCTTTACTAGAGACGGGTGAGCACCTCAGCGCATTTTGCATTGCACTGTGTATGTGCATTGATTTTAATGAAGGTTTAATAAGCAAGGAACTGGCTTTCACATCCTAAGCAAGTTAAATTAGAATTAAAACGCTCCAAATTTAAATCAATTTCAATAAACTTTTTCACAATGTGTGCACATCCCCAATCTATTGCAGGGATTTACCCACAATTAAAACTTTGCAAATGACCCATACAATTAATGTAATATGTACTATCATTTATTTGTAATGGTAAATCACATGTAAACTAAATTCAGTTTGCATTGTGCTTGGAAAGTCAAATGTGTGTCCCCTTTGGACCAGCAAAGCAGACCAGTAAATAAAGGAACGAAGGCAGTGCAGTCATGGTTTATGAATACATGAAGGAAATAAATTGAAGCTGCTAACAGATGTGCTTAATGCGTTTATTCAGTGTTAAACTCGTTCTCCCTAGTTAGGCTCAGGTTGAAATGTCCAGAAACTGACACGCAACACAAAGGAGGGACCACAACCTTAAGAACTTAATCACTCAATTTAGTAAAGGGGATCTGCAAGTCTTAGAAAAGTCTAAAATTTTATTTTAAAAAATATGTTGTGTTGCCTTGTGTAGGCAGTAATGTAATTGGCTGTTGCACACTTATTAACGAAAAGGAAGTATTGTTGTGACAGTGGATTGTGTTACAGGAGGATGTTCAATCCACCATCAGACCTGTAGCAAACACTACTGATGACTACATTAAAGTGGCAATAGACAACTTTTCAGCGTTTGCCAGGCAGAGTTTCCACAGTTACTCCAGTTGTTCCACCGTCTGCCATTTCCGCTAGCTCGGGATAGCTACCAATAGCTACCGGAAAATAAAAGCCCTATTCCTCTTCTGTTTTGGTTGTGCAATGCAACGCTTCCTTTGTGCTGTAAATCGAGCCTTCTTTTTCCCCGGCAGATCATACCCGGGGACAGACAGTTGCACAGCGAGGCTTATAGGGAGCCAATCTAAATGCCAGTGGTGTCATTATTTTATAGCCATTACACTGTGCAATCAACATTTACTTCATAATGATAAGTTAAAGCAAAAAAGTTGTCTTTTGCCACTTTAACTAGGAAGCTCATCATATCATAATGGGCAAGTATTGATTTTAGCAAAAACTTAATTGAATTAATCATTTTTAATTGGTGAATCCATCCATCAGTTTTCTTACTCACATATTATATAATAATAATAATAATAATAATAATAATAATAATAATAAAGATTTCTATGACATATTGTTGCGCCTTGTTTTCCTTCATACGTTCATACTTTGGCCGGTATGATGGTAATACTGGTATTTAAGTGCTTTCAATGTGGTGTTAAAAAGGTCTTTAAAAAGTCTTAAATTGAAGTTGCTGAACCTTCACAGACAAGTTGAGAAGCTTATGTCCCCAGAGCATATTGCAAGATGTGCAGCATCAACTGTTGCTACTGTGTAGTTGGATTTACTACCACACTGGAAGAGTCAGGATTACCTCATCATTCACAGATTGACTGTAGAAAAAATAGACCGACTTGATACTGTATATAACCGTGCTCTCAGGTAGGTTAACTGTTTTTCAATCTAATTTCTTTCCCATTCCAAAATGCTTCATTAGCGTTGTACAGACTTCAATTCATTTCTGCCAATTTTTGTTTGGCAAAGCTGCTCTGCTAGTATGTTATAATGAAAACATTCACCAGCTAAAATATCCTTTCAAACTGGCATGGTTAAGCTTCTGCAGTTATAAACACACAATCTAAAAAAATAATATAAAATAAGAATCTCCTTTTGTAAAAGCGTACAATTTTAATAGCTTTTGGCAAACGTAACATGCTGAGCAAAAAACTGCTTTGTTAGCTCAATGTAGTTGTAACTAAAATATTTGCCAGCAAAAATATCTTTTGTCACACACAGATTAGCCACCGCTGTTGGAAAGCTATACCCAACACTGGTCGAGTGAGCATCACTCAGTATGAGGTGAGGAAGTGCCGTTTGACAAATAGACTCACTGCCCTGAACTTTGTCTCCTAATGAACACATTTAGTGCTATTGGCTAAAACGGAACCTTACACAAGGTTATTCCAGCTACTTTTAAAATTATGACAGTCACCACCTCTAAGTAATTTGTTTCTGTCTGAAGTTGCTTTGTGCCAGCTGGCATTAAAATACTAACACTGGGGGATGCAAGAGGTTGTCAAAGGAATTACGTTTCTAATCTATTTCTAGTTTTCAAATCCAAAAAGGTCAGGCAGGGGAATTTCTACCAGCAATGAATTAATCAGAAACTCCTGATGTGTTTGTCTAGTCACCTAACTTTATTCTAGAGTGACTCTGAGATTTCTAACACTTCAGGCAGCCCGTAGTAACTTAGCTGCAGAAACCAGGCTTGCTTGTTGGACAAAAGACCAGTAAATTTGTATATAAGCACCTCCAATCACAGCAGTTAGACCTGTAATGTCTCCTGCAGGCTGAATTGTAAGTTCTGGCATCTACACATGTCACATCACATGCACTTAATGATGTTTGAAATGTTTGTTGTGGCTCTTTTACCCATCCTCTCTGTCTCTCGCTTGCAGATGTGGCAGATGATGACGATGACGTCACTGATCAGGGCAGGGCTCAGTGGGTTGTCTCTCAGGAACACATCCAGCGGAGGAGGAGGAGGGGGAGGGGGAGGGGCCACAGGTTCAGAAAAAGGAGGGTCCTGAGTCGGTATGCCCCCGGGGGAGTCCGTGCCCGGCGTTGTGGACGCTGCAAAGGCTGTTTGATAGAGGAGGACTGCGCAAGCTGTGTCAACTGCCTCGATAAGCCCAAGTTCGGGGGGCCCAACACCAAGCGGCAGTGTTGCATGTAAGTTAGTTTATATTGACCATACAGACAAGAGAGTGGTATCGATATTCTCATCTAACTCTTGGCATGAAAGCAATAAAGCGTATTAACAAAAAAAACTATTGCTTTGAAGTCGGGCAGTACAAATCATCCAGCCAGCACGTTTGGGGAAAAAATAGCAAGAACTGACATATTTACATTTTGGACTGACATATCTGAGTTTAGTGCTAAATTGAGGTCTAAAATGTTTGAGTAAGTGGAGCTTAAAATACTGTTAAACTTCTAGGTTAAGCATTTTTGTACATGAAACATGAAAATACTTTTTATTTCTTTCCAGTAAAACATATTAAACAATCCAGTTAATGAAGGCAAGTCGACTCTCACAGTTAAACACATTCATAGACACATCTACACATGCACTTGAACATATAATCACATATTACTCTTTATTCTGCCCCCAGATATAAGAAGTGTGAGCGGATTGAGAAAGCAAAGATTGAGCGCATCGTCAAACCATTCAAAGGTATGTCTCTAATTAGATGATGCTCCTGCTCTCATTTATTTTTTTTATTTATTTTTTTTATTTATTTTTTTTTACCTCTGAGTGACTATTTCTAGTTTGTTTCACCAAACTGATGTAATTAATTCTCTAAGTTAACAGAAACAAAACATATTCAACAACATATCCAAATATTTAGTTTGTTTACAAAATTAATCATGGGGCTCCTTTTTCTCAGTCCAGGCGAGGCGTCTGTCGGGCTCCGTGTCAAGCAGTGACGACGCGAACTGGCGGTTTGGAGGAGCAGTCGAAGGATCGTCCTCGATGGCGCCTGGAGTCAGGAAACAGTCGCTGCGTAACATCACACCACGCTCCTACAGCAGCCTGCTGAAGTCTGAATCTGAAGAAGAGGAGGGAGAACAACAAGAGGATAAGGCACATAAATCACCAGTGAAGCCAAATGTAGCTGCTGCTAGCAACCAAGGTGACTAAAGCTTTGTGTTTGCTTTTGTGACTCAAACCTCTCGTTGTGTCTTAACTTGTCACTGTATCGCTTTTGCAGATTGTGACTTGAGCGTTCTCTGACGTTAATTTCAGAGTTTTGTTGCAGGGAGCACATGACAAAGAGAAGAGATAACAGTTGTCAAGATAAGTTATGTAGTCAATAGCAGCAGAGCCATTTTCTCTGGAGTTCAGCATATTTTCATTTCGGGTATGAGACCTTTGATGCATGTCATCTTTTGCCTCCTAACAACACCAACAGGGGGAGTTAGATAATATAATGAAATATCTCGGGGAAATAAGACATTTATAATTGTGTGTTACTGACATACACCTTTCCAAAAATTTAACTATACAAAGATCCTCATAAGGATTGTGATTGGACAACGAACTATTTCCTCTGGCCTGTTTGTGTACTGTTGGCTGATAGAGAAGACAACATGGAGCAAGTCGAAGAGAGGCTAGTTACTCACTCACATTTTCTTGGCTACAGTTTCCACTGGTCGCCATCATAAAGTAAATGTGACATAATGTAAACTTGATGAACTTCAAAATTTGAACATGTGAAGCCCCTCAAACCTATACAGCAAGTACAGTAAATCACCCTCAAAGCTGTATAGGAAGTTGCATCCACACATCGATGCAGTCTTTAAAGGGAGGCTAGAGAGATTTAGTATCGCACTTTGTTTGTGGCTTGTAAGAATCGGATTAAAAAGAATTGTCAAAATTGAAACTGAACTGAGATTTTAAAAAGATTCCTACAGAAAACAGTATACTACTTTTACACAGTACTCCTCATGATGAGTAAACTCCACTTCATTGGTTGTCAGATTAATATTGAAAAGATTTTCTAGACACAGTGGTTGTGAATCTATCACGACCAAAGGAAGACCACATAATCATTCAACTAAAAACTTACTGAAATTGGAGGGGGGCAGTGCTTTTCACCCAACAAAGGCAGTATCCTTTTTGAAAGTAGTATTTTAAGTAGAATCAGAATTTTGTCTTATATCTGTTTATCTTCTTTTGGAGATCTTGCTCCTGAAGATGGCGGCTCGCTGCCATACGACCCTCCAGCTGAGGTGGTGAGGCATCGCCGGCCGTTCTCCAGAGGAGCTGGGAGCAGACCCAGAGCTTACAAGGTAAAAACATGCAGCAGATTTCCCTCTTTGCATCCAGTGCACCACCTAATCAAACCTGGGTCAAATTGTATTTTTGGGAAATGGTTTTTGCTCATATATTGGTAGTCTATTAAATTTCCAGATGGGTGGTATTTAAAATTTAATAATACAAAAATAAATTTGTCGGTTTAAATTAAGTGATTAACTGACAGTCTGAATAATCAGGATTTAAACAACAAACATGCAAATATTTCCAAGTAACAATTTGCCCAGGTCTGCATCTCAGGTTGTTTTTTTTTTTGTTATTTTAATTTAATCCCCTGTGTTGGAATGAGTGATCCTAATATCCTCTTTCAAATTCAGCCTTTCTTATCTTCTGTTTCTTACGTTTCTCCTTCATACTAAACACCTTGCATGTGCTTAACCCAGTGTAGGAAATTTTAAAAAAATATTTGGGGGGCAACTTTTGAAAAAACTGTGGCATTTCCAAAATTTTGGGGGCACAAAAAAATAGTAATTAGTGCATAAAGTTGCTGTTTAATGTGAAATTAGCCCAACTGAGCCCAAATTAAAATGCATAATGTTACAGATCACCTGGCCAGTCAGGTATCGTAACAGTAGTGTGAACAACAGTGCTGTGTGTGTGTGTGTGTGTGTGTGTGTGTGTGTGTGTGTGTGTGTGTGTGTGTGTGTGTGTGTGTGTGTGTGTTAGAGATGGAAATGGAAATTAAATGAATTGAATGAAAATAAAATGATGGTTTAATGTAGGATTAGGATCAGCAAATCTGAGATTTCTTGGGGCATTTTTGCCCGTGCCCACCGCTAATTTCCGACACTGGCTTAACCTCAAGTATGGACAAATTACACCGTGTTCATGATAAAATGCAGCCCATTTTTCTTTTTGGTAGAAGCACAACATACACTCCGTGTTAAGTTTCTTAACACGACTATCACAGACTCCAGGTCTGTATCTTGAAAAACTCGTGTCATGTTTAAATAACCATTTTTACTTTGCACATTTAGCTCACATGAGTTTATTATTTTCTTCTGTGATCATACATCTACAGTACAGTACATGCACATGGTTTACAACAGGGTTTCTGCCGGGGACTTTTCATTAAGAGCTGGCTCAAGGTTAAAAAAATAGCCAATCACATAGAAAGATATCACCTCTCATTCTATATCATTAGATAAGCAAAATAACAATCACAATGGCCAGATGTAATCCCATAAAAGAATATAGTTTTCCCATGAAAGTAGCACCACTTTAAATTGTTAACAATAAATACAAATCATCAGTGATCATGTGTTCAGTTTAATTCTGAGAGAAATCCAATAATGGATACAATAATTTCAAAACCTAACTAATGATAAGAGTACAAGCCTGTTGGTGCTTTATTGAATCTATGATTACTTTGATAATCAGTATAACTGATCAATAAAATCCACCATTGCTTCCTAACACCGCTCATTTCAGTGTTGAAGGTGGCTGCCACACTGTGTCTTAAGCTGAGCTAAGATGAAGCATAAATCTTGGCTGTGCTGCCTGACTCTTTGCTTCTGCTTATTCAAATTGGCATGTACATTTGACTTCTTCAGATCACATGCCAATCTAATCAAGTCAACTCGTCAATTTGGAACAGTTTGCTTGTCCACTGCTCTGTCTTGAAAGAATTGTCTGTTAGATTTTTGCTTTTTATTTTAATTTTTTACCTTTTTTAAATCTGCATTGCTTGAACCCTCTGCCATTCTTCATAAGAAATTCCCCTATATTTATGTATAGACGCTGCTGCCAAGTGTTTAATTTATCCCCATCTGTGTTGGCTGCAAATTGGTAGTGCTGTTTTTGTCAAGTAATCACGTACACATGCATACACCAAAAAAACAAAAACCTCCACAATAATGCCATTGCAGCTTGTGTGATGACCCAGTGCATACATCCTCAAATTTGAAACATTGTGGTCTGAGGTCATGGCGACTGTGCGCTGCTCCTCATTGGTTTGTCTTCCTCCTCCTTCCAAAACGCACCAGCAGCAATGGAAGCCACCATATTTTGAAGACGAGAGTAAAGAGGAAACAAGTACACAAAATCAACAACATGTGGTTTATCTATATACCTGGCATTGTAAACAAAATGACATGCAGCGTTTCCTGGTTTCTCTCAATTCATGGGAGGCTTTTTGTTTTGTTAGCTGTATATTTGTCCACAATGCTCACTAAAGTGTCTTAAGCAGAAGAGTTCAGCAGAATGTAAACAGACATGGTTGTGGACAGTATGCTGGTGGGTTCAAAAGACAGTCTTAGACCTTTTTACAAAAATTTAACTCTAAATAACAGGTTATTAGTGGAAACTGACCATAAAACGCTGGTATACAATACAAAATGCATATATCTAATGGGAGTACCTGCATGAATTTAATCACGCAATGAAAATGCATGTATAAATATTTGCATGTACATGCTAGGCACATCCAAATACCCTGTATGTGCATGGGTTTGAAATTTAAACTAAAAGTGCTGTGTCAGTGGGTTCGTGACATTTTTACTGCTGCCTGAAAGAGATTCATAAAAGTTCTGGGAGACTTAGGCTTTCTGTATATCCCTTTTTTTTTTTAAATAACAAAGACAGGTTAATGCAAACAAGAAATTCTAGAGTATCATCAGAATCATTAAAAGCCCTATGACTCTACTATATTGGATATTTTCTAGCAATGTTGCAGAAATAAATATATAGCGGCAGCACACAGTATATTACCTCTTCTGAACAACTCTTTCTTTGTGTTAAAAGAAAATCAATGCAACATCTGTACACCCTATCAACCTCATGTCTGCATTTCCAGGTGTAGAGATAGGGAGGTATAAATCTTCTAATTTCTGAAAATGTCATTACTCCACGTCAAGGTAGATGATTTTTCTCATGCTATTTGCTTTGTACAGATTACACATCAGAGACGTCAGCCTTTTTTAATGACACCAATTGTTAGTGGTTATAGTGTGTTGACAGCAGTTGAATTTCTAAATATGTGTCAACAAAATTACAAACTAATTGTGTTGTTTTTGTGATTATCTAGCTGTCTTTGAACTGGAGACTTTACTTGTGTGTACACCTACTCCACACCACACCTCTGTGTGTATCTTTACTGCTGCTGAGTGCTAAATTTTCTTTACCTTTTCTTACTTTTTTTATTCCTGGCTAACACATTACTCTCGAAGACACTTCTCCCCTTTTCTGTCATTTTGGCTGCTGCCGTCCGCCGCCTCTGCATGTCACTAGTATCAGTGTAACTTTGGAACGTGTCGTGCTGGTTGGCTTAGGCAGTCCCCTCCTCCACAGGAAAAGGAGAACACGGAGGAGATGGAGCCCAGAGAAGCCAGCCCATCCAGGATCCCAATGCCGAAGCTGCTGCAGCAGCTACAAATACACTTACACCGTCTGCCTGATTTTATCCTGCAGTCTGCTCTGTATTTGCCCCAGCAGTTGCCCCAGTGTCTGGATAAGTGTGCTGCACAGTCACATCCAAAATTGTCCCATCTTGTAACACAGCCTGCTGCTATTTCACATTCCACAACACAGTCTCCTCCAGAATTGTCCCAGCCTGTAACGCATCCCACTGCTTCGCTTTCACCACATCCCATAACAGACTCTCCGCAGAAATCTCTGCTGTTACGTTTGCACCGTTTGCCCCAGTCGGTGGTGCAATCAGCCTTGCATTTGCATAGTTTTATATCATCATCATCTCAACAACATCCCCAGTCCATACTGCACCCACCTCTAACAGAGGTCTCGTCAAAGTTGTGTTTTCAGGGACATCCAGAGTCCGAGGTGCAGTACGCAGATGTTTTGACTGAGACGCGCAGAGCTAACAAAGATAAAACTGTGCACAGCACTTTGCAAGTGCTCCCTCAGACTGTCGATCCACACTTAGAGTTACAGGAGGACACACAAGAGGAGCAGGAGGATGCACAAGGGGATCAGCCTGAAGAGGAGGAGGAGGAGGAGGAGGACGATTCTGTAAAAGAGACAGTGCTGCAAAACTGTCCAGCAACTGACCCACACTATGTCCTTCATTCCCAGAATCCTGCAGAGTGTGCATCAGTGAACACCCTGACTGGGTTAATTAACGGATTTCCCCAAAAGGCACTGTTGCAGAACAAGTACAAGATCCGCGTGGACTTCAAGGTGAGTTTTTGCACTAGTGTTGGGTGGCATTTTTATATTTCCACTCACTGTGGGTGTATATGAAATTGACCACATTTTGCTTTTCAGCACTAGCATTGCGTTTACAACTTGACATTCTTCCTAAGTGACGAGTCGTTTAGAGAACGCAGTCTAACTTCAGCATTAAAAGAAAAAAAACATCTCTGTGGGTTATGACTGTTTTTGTCAGATTCCCTGCACAGCTCTAAAATATAAGGAACATAAATAGGTGTCTCATTTCAATAAGTGATTGTAGTGCTCTGTAACTAAAGTCCTGCACTTTATTTGATGGAGCATCAGAGTAAAATTTTATTCACATTTGCCCCCCCTTTCTGGAAGTGAAGGCACTCTGTACTGTAAAGCACGTAAGGTAAAAGTGTCCGCCAGATGATTCGAATAAGTGCCCCTTAACAAAAATAGAACAGCTTTTGTCTTTTTTTTCTAGCTACAAATCTGTTCGTGTATTATAAGTTGCCTCCATCCTGGTGTTGAAAGAACGTCTATTATTGCCTTGTGTCTACCAGGAGGACTGTGCTGTACAGAATGTATGGCTAATGGGTGGCCTCAGTGTCCTCACATCTGTCCCCACCACACCACAACCTGTCTGTCTGCTCTGTTCCAGTAAAGGACGACATGAGGTAATTCAGCTTTTTACTAGAACTCGAATAGTCTGGCAAAGTATGGAACATGTTACTGATAATAATGGTGTTCTGAGAAATATTGAAATATCACGTTTTACGTTTTGCAACGTTTTGGTGCTCTGCAGTACTAATAATAACATTTCTGTGACTAAACTGGTCTCCTTTGTCTCCCACTTGATATCAGATGATATTTTGCCAGATCTGCTGTGAGCCTTTCCACAGTTTCTGCCTCTCACCAGAGGAGCGCCCCATGAAGGAGAACAAGGAGAACTGGTGCTGCAGGCGCTGCAAATTCTGTCACGTGTGCGGCCGCCGAAGCAAGAGCACGAAGGTATGCAACCCATCGCTTATGATGTAAACAAAAAGAGTCTTCTAAATGTGTTTAAGGATAGGTTCACAATTTTTCAAGTCTGTTTTAAAACAATAGTCAGGTGCCCATATGTACATTAAAACAGGTTTTGCAGGTTTTCCCCAGGACAGTGTTTTTGTGTTGAGCTGCAGTGGAAGGATAGAAACAAAAACAGGGAACTTTGGAAACTTTGGAAGATATCCACATGCTTTGACTAACTCAGACTGCTGAAGTCTCATATTAGCTTCAGATAAATGGGGACTGTGGATTTTGTCCTCAAACACATTGAAAGTGCATTAGAAAGAGATATTTTAATGAACAGGAAGACTGTTTACAACAAGCAAAACCTGTTTCATGTATATGTTGCGATATAGATTTTCTTTTTTAAGATGACTATATAGATAGAAAGTGTCTTTGCATGACATGAACATTTTCTGACAGACTTGTTACATTTTTTATTGTAACAACAAACTTTTTATTAAGTTTAAAAGTTCTGAATTTAACATGCTACATTTTTTCAGGCTCTTGAGATATTAGGATCATATTGCTTCATTAAGATTAAATTTTTTTTATCAGTATATTTGCGAGAGTCATGACATGGGCCAGAGGTGATAGTCAGATATTCACCCCATTAGTTAACACATAATGAATGTGCCCTTGTGTTTTTTTCCCTCTCCAGCCTGTGTTGCAGTGCAGGAGATGCCAAACCTCCTACCACCCTTCCTGCTTGGGACCAACTTACCCTAAACCTATGAACTGCAGCATGCCTTGGGTAAATAGCCTTAAAATGAATAGGGATCTCCTTGCCGTCTCTCAGGGATATCAAAAGTCACACATCACATTATATGTCATGGACAATATATGCATTTTATTTGCAGGGTGAACCCTCTTAGGGCCTCATATGCTTGCAGTTTTGTGACATTGTTGTGTTTGTGTAGGTGTGCATGACATGCATTCGTTGTAAAAGCTGCGGTGTGACTCCTGGGAAGTCCTGGGACTTGGCCTGGAACCACGAGCAGAACCTCTGTCCTGACTGCACTCTTCTTCACAACAAAGGTAAGACCTCTGAGAGACACTAGTGTTTTCTGAAGGCATATTTGTGAATGCTCAGTAAATACAGGGTTCAGACTTAGGGATAAGTTAACCAAACAAGTACAATGTTGCTTAGAAGGATGGCCTGGACTTGTATGTATTCACAGTTCAGATGTGTGGCACTAGAAATGGATGATGTGACCAATATATGATCTGTATTTACATCAGGGAATTTCTGCACCGTCTGCCACAAGTGCTATGGCGACAAGAACCAACACACGGATATGATTCAGTGTTCAGAGTGCAGCCACTGGATTCATTACACATGTGAAGGACTTTCGGGTGAGTAACACCCTGTTTATTCATAAACTTCAAAGTAATCCGGAGTTTTCATTCCAACCAAACGCTACATCAGGGGACGTCACTAATGAATTCCTGCTCGTGCTTGATGAGTTTAGTGTTTTGTAAGATTAAGTTTTCTATGTTAAGTTACAGTACATAGCAGAATATAATAACCAATAATGTGGGGAATTAATCAAATTTTGCACAATGAAACATCTGTTTGGCTATTGCGTGTAAAACAAGAGTGCATGACTTAATTTTAGAGAGGGAAATAAACACTTAGAGACCCACTTTTAATACATTTTAAATCTTAAACTATTTATACATGTCAAACATGCACACATAGTACATAATAATATTGCAGATCTCATCTTAATCAACATCATGTCCTCTAAAATGCGCTGGTTTGTCTTTACAGGTGAGCTATTTGGGTTGCTGTCAAGCCAACCAGAAGAAGTGTTTTTCACCTGTTCACCCTGCAGCCAGCACCAAACTCAAACCAGTAGCTTGAAGGAGGAGCTGCAGAGCAGGCTGCTAGCCGGGCTGGAGGAGGTGCTCACTGACCTCCTCTGTGACGACGCCACACAGCACCTCCTTATCTGTAAAGCGGTAAGAGCTACCCACGAGTCCTGTTCTAAAGCAGTGTGTTTGACTTTAACAGTAATAAACTACTTTTTACATGTTTTATTCTTAAAAAGTCAACTTGTGCTTTTAAGCTTTTATTTTACCTTAAAAGTACCCTAATATGTTTTATTTCAAATATAAGTGTATTGTTGTTTTTGGTCATCTCTACCAGATACCTCAACTGTTGTTTTTGTGTTTCAGTGTGAGGAAACAAACAACACACACTTTGTCAGGGAGCAGCAAACAGTCTGTGATCTACAAGCCATGGAGAAGAAGTTTAAAGGGGGTGGTTACACCTCAATAGTGAGTATATTCTTCCTGATAATCTGCTAATTATGTGAACCAGCACAGGGTGATAGTCTTTACTTCTTCCTATTTTTATTCCTGTGTATGTAAGAAAGCAGTCAGTAATTAAGTGCCAGATTTCTCAACTGTTGCCACATTCAGCTGATACAAATTAATGAAATCCGTTATGTCACACAATTATTACTTTCAGTCTTTAAAGGTCTTGTGAGATGCTCTTAATTGAAGCCCTGACCTCTTTTTCTTCTCGCTCACTCAGAAAGCTTTCCATGCGGATGTTGCCTCTGTGATGAGGAAGTGGCTGAAGGAGGAGGAGCTTCTCCCTGAGCACCAGGGACAGACCAGTCAGGCCAGGGCACACTATGTCAAAGTAAGCTTCTCCCACGGTTTGAGTTTATTTTTAGAGACCCATGTTGCAGCAATTTCCAGTGGTAATCTACGTTTTTCCTCAGTTTCTTTTTTCATGGTAACTTCCTCTGGTTTGACTGGCTGCAATGTGGAGCTGAGTCACTAGACAAAAAGACTGTTTGAGTAGAATATTAATGTCTAAGAATAGACGCTGTCCTTCACCATAATTTTACGTTGGTTTGCCTTTGGTCTTACTTTGAAATTTTGTTTTTCTCGCAGCTGATTGAGCGGGTTTTCAGTTGGTTTCCTGAACGCCATCTGAAAAAGTGGAACTCATTCTCAGAGGAATTCCCAAGGTATATTAATTACCGAGTACAGTTAATTAAACATTATTCCCACAATATATACACATATTCCCTCACTATGTATATTTGAGCTTTATGGCATTAGTTGAAGCTTTAAGTGAGTGTTCAGTCTAGTGAACTGCAATTTAAATGAGTTATGTAGAACAACAGTTTCCCTCAGGACACTGTAGTAGATGGACAGTTGTCTCAAATGTCTTCTCTGGCCCTCCCCTCTGTCTTACGGTGCTTATCCTTCACTCTGTAGTGGCATGCTCCCTGAGGCGGTCCTCCCACCATCTAAGGAGCACAGCTATGCACAATGGCTGGAAAGGACATACCAGCCCAGGGGCCCACAGGCAGGGAGAACTGACTCTGTGCTGCCCTCAGTCACTACACAGCAGTCTGGTGTATCGCACAGCCTCCCTCTGTATTCACATGGTATGGAAACTATTGTAGCCTGTTCTGTATCATATATGCTGAGGAATGTGATCTCAGCCAGAGCCTCTGGACATAAAACTATTGTTCATTTCTAGCAGCAAAGGATCACATCTTTACAGGTTTCACATTTATCGGTTATTGTCGGGCCTGTTAATGCCACATCAGTGCATCTCTAATTATTTTCACTTTCTCAGGTTTAAAATGTTTAAAAAGATGTTCATCTGGTTCTCTTTTGTCCTCACAGGTGTTATGAGTGATCTGGAAACTACCAAGACGGAAGATCTGAGGCAGTGTGCCCTGTGCCAACAACATGGAGACTCTGCTCCCAGTGTGAGTTTTGCTCTCTTACTGTGTTTTTACTGCAAGGGCTGCAACTAATAAATATTTTATATAAGTCAATTTTAGTGATAAATCTGCAGATTATTTTCTCAATTAATTGTTTTGTCTATAACACATTAGAATGTCAAATACTTGACATTTTTGCTTAAAATAACTTAAATGATGAATCAGTTATCAAAATAGTAGCAGATCACTCGACCAATTGTTTCAGCTCCACTCACTGCATTTCACAGGATGCATTATGTTTACAGTGAGTGTATATTATAACTGTTATGGTTTGACATTTTTCTAAATGTTCTTGTCTTTCCTTGCATGTCTTACAATGTAAACGTGGCTACTCTCTGCTTAGTAAGTGACATGAATGTATTTTCCTCCTGATAGGACGCAGGGCGGCTGTTGTACTTGGGACAGAATGAGTGGTCTCATGTTAACTGCTGCCTTTGGTCTGCAGAGGTATATGAGGAGAATAGTGCTCTTTTGCAAGTGCATAGCGCTGTCTCAAGAGGGCGCCACCTGGTAAGATATAACCAGGAAAAATTAAATGGTGATCATGTTTCTAGTAGCTAGATGTTTGTCACTCTAGCTCTAAGTGTTGTAGGATTGCAGTCGGCACAAGTTGCATAACTCTGCGTGATGATATAATTCTAAGTTAATTAACAGGATTATTTTTGTCCTTCATTCTCCAGCGTTGTGATCGTTGTGGGCAGTCAGGAGCCACTGTGGGCTGCTGTCTTGCCACCTGCCAGAGTAATTTCCACTTCATGTGTGCTCGTGCCCAGAACTGTGTCTTTCAGCAGGACAGGAAGATGTACTGCTTCAAACACAGGGATCTTGTCAGTGCAAAGGTATGGACACAATTTTCCCCCCAATTTCCCCTCTTTTATTTTTTACTTTTATTATAGTTATAAATGTACATTTTTGTCAGAGGGGAAAGCGTTACTCTTGGAGTTTACCCACGCACACCTCACACCTATTGATTTATGATTTTCTTCCAGATGGTTTCTGGGAAAGGGTTTGAAGTCCCTCGGCGGGTATACGTGGACTTTGAGGGGATCAATCTCAGAAGAAAGTTCCTCACAGGCCTAGAGCCAGAATCCATAAACATGACCATAGGTGAGAATCTGTTTTGTGTCTGTTGTTGGTTTGAACCACTTGACCCCTATACACAGGGTATGTGTCTCCATAAAGGGATGAAATATCACTGCTGTATATCAGACTGCCTTTAGTGTGCTGACACGTATTATCTTTCCTTTCTCACCTTTTGCAGGCTCTCTGCAGATTCAGAAACTTGGTGTGTTGTCAGAGCTGTCGTCAAATGGGAGGATGTTGTATCCTGTTGGGTATCAGTAAGTGATCATTGTCATTATACGACTGGTGGTCTTATTGAGTTAAATGCACATTTGGAGTGTAGTTCTAATAAAACATGCAAATCAGTATTTTGATCAATGTTAAGTTAACAGTTGTAGCATTTGAGATAATTATCAATCTTTTATCCTTTTTTTAAAAAGTGTTGTGATTGTAGCATCATTATTGTTCACAAAATGACTTTAAATAACTTGGGTTTTGGGTATTACTTCTCTTTTTGTTTATTTATGTGAACGCATTCTTCTTTCTTTCCCTCTCTAGATGTTCTCGGTTGTACTGGAGCACCGTGGACCCTCGCAGACGCTGCAAATACACCTGTAAAGTGACAGAAGTGAGCACGCCTCTCCCTGGTGAGGAACAAGATCCGAGATGGGACCAGGAAGAGAATCACACCATAGTCCACAGTCCCAGCCACAACAGGGGTCAGCAGAAACTTTTTCTTTTTTATTTAATGCCCGGCTGATTTGTTGTTCACTTTAGCAAGCACTCGCAGAAATGTTTTTGCTAAAAATACAGGGCTGACATGTAACCTTAAAAAAGATACCAAGCACATAAAATGATTAGGCTTAATTCAACATTAAAACTGATCCAATTGTTCTTTTGGTTTTCCTGAAATGTTTCTTTTGTTTTATGACCAGTTGAGCCGTTATTGGACTCTATTTGTTTGACACCTTTTTTCTTTTTTGCCAGATATTGAGTCCCCGGATCGTTTAAGCTCCTCATCCAGCCCAATAAAGTCCACTACCCCATCGCCCAACTCTAAACAGCACAACACACCTGGATCCAAAAGTCCTGGTTACACACAGACCAGGAGACCAGCAGGAGGATCATCTCGGCCTCTTCCATCTCCAGGTAAATAGGTTAAGATCAAATGTTGGGACAGTATGTTCTTATATAATTATATTTTTTCTGAGCGTTTTGAGTGATAAATGTGTCGCATCTTACTGTATTCTTGAAGTAGACCCCATAAATTAGCATTGTTGTCTCTTCTTCACTCTTTGTTATTTGATGCTTTCAGGGTCCGCTCTTCCCAAATCGCATCACATCCTGACGTTGAGGGACCTGGAGGACACCCGTCGGCCTCGCAGGGTCTCATCAAGAAGCCGCTGCAGTTCCTCACCAACAGACAGCGACCCTTCCGTACCAATGACCCTCCGCTCTGGTGGCACCGTCCACTCCAGATGTGCCCTGTTCAGCTCCCCTTCAAGATCGTCAAACTTGGGTTCAGCCTCTCCTCCTCTGTTGCAACCAAACTCAACATCACCAGTCTGGAGCTCCCCGCCTAGATCCAACTCCAGTATCTCTGCAGGGCTGTCACCTCGGAAAGGAGCAATCACTCACTCCCCCAGAGGGAGGCAAAACTTTAAAATCACCACTCCAGTTTCTGCAGAGGTTCCCCAAGACTTCTTGGCATCATCTGAAGCAGAAGATGCAGCAGTGGCCACAACAAATGGGATCTCACTAGCCCCAGATAACCTGGAAGAGGAAGTAGCCCACCTGATGGCCCAGGACTTGCCTTACACTGTGTTTGACACTGACACGGAGGTTGCAGTGGCCTCCATGCTGAATGCTAAGCTTGAGTTTGACGAGGCTCTGCTCACTGAGAATGTGGCACTTCACTGCGGAGCACAAGGTGGGAGAGAAGAGGTGGAAGGTGTAGTGCAAGATGTGGAAATGCAGGAAGATGATCCGGCGAACGACTCTGAAGATAAAGACTCAAGCCATTACTTAAGATTTTCACGCACAGTTGTGTGTGATGCATCTAGCAGCTCAGACACCTCCGGTCAGCTCCCTTCAGCACAGTCAATCTTGCAGTTAGATGGAGCGGACGGTGGGTCAGAGAGTGATGAAAGCGAGGCGGTCGATGATGAAGCTCAGGACACAGAAGGAGAAGAGGGAGAGATTAAGATTCACACCAACCACAATACACCTACTAAACAGCTGACGGTTGCTCTGAAGAGGCTAGAGTCGATCTACACTGTGTCAAAGTCAACCGCTGAGCCAGAGTTTCAGGAAAATTCTCCACCGTGTGATGTTCTTGAATCAGGTTATGCAAACGATGACATGTCAGTTCAGGAGGAAGAGGTCCTGATGAGTCCTGAAACAACAACATCTCAAAATGAGGTCTTTTTGGATTCAGCTACAGGCCATTTTGTTTCTGCTGAAGATGGCGCTGTAATATACCCAAATAACAATGAAGTTGAAGATAAAGATGAAAGTAGCTCATCAGCCGACTCAGTTGGAGGATTTAAAGATGATTTGAATGACCCTGACTACTCTCCAGAGCAAACAACCAAAAAATCTCCCACAGCGCCGATGAAAACAATCATTGTGAAGACAAAACGTCCAGCACCAAACCTCAAACGCTTGTCAACAAAACCGTGTCTCAAATTGCTGTTGCCCCCTCGACCTACACAGGCTGTAAATAATGCGTCTGGTTCCGCTGCTGCTGCCACTTTTTGTGCAGTTCCACGCACAGTCACCTCCCCCATTGTGATCAACGGTTTAAATGCTCTACCGATCCAGCCTGGTGCCACACGGGGCAGAACCGTCGCCATCCGCTTGGACAACTCGAGGCCAGGAAGTCAGCAGCAAGTTGTGACTCAGAATCAAGCTGCAGCCAGTAGCTCAACCCCGCCCCCGGCTCCCGCCCCTCAGGTCCTGCTGGTCAACCGTCAGGGTCAGATTCTGATCAAAGACCCGAGATCAAACACTTATCAGTCACTCAGTTCGAATTCTCCTGCCTACAATAAAATAAGCCAAATTGCCAAGATTCTCCACAGTGGTAATGCCTTGCAGCGCTCAGTCCCTCGTGTCATAATAAAGCCTCGTTCCGGCCCCTCTGCCACAAACGTCCCTCCTGCCAGTAACCACACAACAACATCCAAAATTATTGTCAGAGTGGTGCCTGTGAAAAGCAGTGGGACTCCAGCTCCCACAACTCCTGTCAGTGTGCAGAGTGTTCCTGAAGCAAGTTTCTCCAACATTGAAGAAAGCACAGCCCAGGCTATTATTAACAGAGCTATGGCTACCCACCGCGATGCACCAAAGACGAAACCCATCATCCTCCGTAACACTCGACGGCCAAAGGCCAGACATCGAAGACCATCCCAGTTTCAGGATGCAGAGGACTCAGATCAGTCACCAGCTGCACGTTCAGAGTCCCCCAGTGGTGACCTCAATGAACCAGATTTCAACCTGCGACCAACCCCTGCTTCATCGTGCCACCAGGTGAGGGTCAAGAGAGTGTCATCAGTGTCTGAAAGGCCCTCCAGGAAGAAATCCAAGATGGACTTCTTGAGGGATCCCTCAAGTGAGCTGGATGAAGTTAATGAAGCCAGGTATTCAAAGATTTGATTCTTCTCTAGTGTTTTTCACTGCAGTGTACAAGAAAGTATAAGACTGAAAAAAAAAAAAACAGTTGTACATGTTGTCATGGAAAACTGCCTATACTCTTAAAGTTGAACCATAAACAGGAAACACTTACAGATCGTTGACAAAGCTGTATTGTACAATAAGGGACAGACAATACAGCTTTTATAGTATTCTGGAAACAATGAAGCTCTTTTCCATTGGTCAGTGTTACATAGTTCAATAAGTTTAGACTTATGGGAACTTTCCAAAAACATAACAGGACCCTTGACGTACATCTGGAGAGCAGAAAAACATCCCCATATAAGGACCTATACTCCACCATATAGCTGACCTTTTGACCTCTTATACAAGAGTCACGTTGTTCAGCATACACATATGTTATACTGGGTTGAGCATCAAGACTGGAGACAAGAATTCAACTAAAACTACAAAGCACTTAAATGTAAATACATAAGCATGTAATTACTAAACAATAAGTATACAAGAAAATGATTATGCATAGATGATTGACATATGAATAAATGATAAGCTATAAGCTTACAACTAAGTTTACTTTCACAATGTAATTACATGTTGTCCTAAAAGTAACTTTGTGCTGCAATGGACGTTTAGGTCACTACCTGGGATAAACTATTATTAGGGCTGAAGCTAGTGTTTGTTTGTTTGTGTTTTCATAATTGGTTTTGTTGTCAAATGATAAACTACACATACCTGTATGATATTTTGAATTTGCTGTGTGATATTACTTATATATTTTATCTTTTGCAAAATGTTCTACCTTTAACAAAATACTCAAAACTTCACCCGTCCATTTTCATGCTATGTCATCTGTAACATTCTTGGTAGGTTCACTTAGCAAGGCTGTCTATTGTCGTGTACTGTTGTAGACTTCTCGCCAAGTTGAGCGTCTCAGGCAGTATTCTCTCTTAAGATGTGTACCAACCCTGCCAAACACATGGCTGAGAAATACTTGTTGTTTACTGTCTTGTTTTCTTTCAACAGGCCGAGTCGTGTGAGAATGAAAGCTCCAACAATGAAGGATGTTCTTGATATAGACCAGGAGAATATGCCTGATGAGCCTGAGCAGTTGAGGATTACTGCTCCACCTCCTCCTACACCCTCCAGGTTAGTTTATCTTAAAGGTACCCTCATTTAGAGCCTTATTATTGTGCTATAAAGTAACAAGGAGGCAAATGGTTGGTGTCAGCTTACATGAGTTTAAAGATCAGTGTATACCCCCTTCCATACTCGCAGCTTATTTTAAAAGGAGAGAACTTTGCATTAGCAGCTATTTAAGTACATTTTGAAGCAACATTGTGTATCAAATAATTTTGTTCTTCTAAAAAGTATTTCTTGCCTAAACAGGCTTGTGTTGATAAATTGTTCCTCATTGTTATAGTACTCATGTTTATACTACTTTTTCATTTGTTCATCCTTTCTTCTCAGGCATCCTCGGGTTGAGAGCCCACCTACACACGAACAAACCAACATTCAGGGTAAAACACACATGTGGGTCAGCGCTCGCCATGGAGACCTCTCTGAATGGGGCCCGTATTCAGGTCTGTAACTAAACATTATATGTTTGTTCATTTGGCTCTCCATTAGCTGTCACCAGCGCAAAAGCTACTCTTCCCTTTTACCCTTTGTACTGTGACATTTTGAGGTGATGTCTTGTTCTTAAATTTGCCAGACAAATTCTAATTATTCAAAATCTAACTATATAGTACTTTGATTATTAAAAAAAAAAAATCAATGCTTTTCAGGAAATGTTGTGACACTTTTTGACAATTTCAACTTATTTAATTCTACAGGTTTTAGCTCAGAAGAAGATGCACCTGCACCCAAACACAAAAAGAGGACATACATGAACCAGCCCCACCTGCGTTTTGAAATCACCAGCGATGATGGCTTCAGTGTTAAGGCTAACAGCATAGAGGGTAATAGCTGCTTGTTAACTGCACTTCTTTACATTCTGTTTGCAACTGTACTGTTTAACAGATGTTATTGTCAGCGTGTGTGCAGTTTTGCCAAGCTCTCACACCTTCCTTATCTCTTTCCTCCCTCAGTTGCCTGGCGTGCGGTGATTGACGGTGTCCTGGAAGCTCGAGCAGGCTTCCACCTGAAGCAGCTGCCTCTGGGTGGGATGAGCGGGCCGCGGGTGCTCGGTGTTGTCCACGACGCCGTCATCTTCCTACTGGAGCAACTGCAGGGTGCCGCAAACTGCAAACGCCACCGCTTCCGCTTCCACCGCTGTGATGACATCGAGGAAGAGCTTCCCCTCAATCCAAGTGGCTGCGCTCGTTCCGAAGTCTACACGCGGTACAGACAGTTACTTTTTGTCATGACTGTTCTTAAGAACGTATAAGGGTTAATAAGGTTTATTTAAATGTTGTTGCTTGGTTTCTTTGTTTCTGTTTCTTGTATGTGATTTTAAATACACCTCAAATTAATTGTATTTTCTTTCTTGTCTAATTAGGAAAGCGACTTTTGATATGTTCAGCTTCCTGGCATCACAGCACAGAGAGCTCCCAGACATAGTGGGTCCCTTTGATGAAGAGGAGGATGAATTCCCACTGAAATCTTCAAGGTTAGGGCATCAAATTTGTGCCACTTTCTTGATCCTAACCTTAAAATTTCAACCCACTGCGCACCACAACGAACAGAATTTTAAAGTTGCTAAAAGGAGGTGACTTAACAGATTCCATGTCCATGTTGACACTTTTCTGCGTCTCACTCTTGACAGGCGAGCCACCAGCAGTGAGCTTCCCATGGCAATGAGGTTCAGACACCTGGAGAAAATATCGAAAGAAGCAGTAGGAGTTTACAGGTAACGGCAAAAAAACAAAAACAAAAAAAACCAGACAAGAAATGCATGAGATTTTATTCATGTCCAAAATCATTTGTATGCTCGAATGTATTTAACCGTTTCCTGCTCTGTAATCCTTAGATCTGAAATTCATGGTCGCGGCCTTTTCTGCAAAAGGAACATCGAGGCCGGGGAGATGGTGATCGAGTACGCTGGCACCGTCATTCGTGCTGTCCTGACTGATAAGCGGGAGAAATATTATGACGGCAAGGTTAGTTGTACACACTACTGTACTTAGAAATCATCATCATCATCATAATGACAGTCAGGTTTTCTGCCTCATTATCTTACATGTTAAATCTTGTTGTGTTTTTGTGAATTTCTGTGGAACTGCACGTATACCTGGATATGGGAAAAAAAAAAAAGATCGACTTGCTTCAGGGAAAAACACACCCTTATAATCCTCATGATTTCAGTCTTGGTTGATTTAGCAACAGCCATGGTTACTGTGGCAACATCAAGTGTGGTTAAATACTACAGCAAACACTCCTTGAGCAGCTACTTTATCAAATATACAACAGAACAGCAACTGGTGTATCAGTGCAGCCAAACAAACAAAGTCAGACAATAACCTGCCTTTTCCCATCATGCCATCAGCAACCTCCATCTTGTTTCATGCTGCACACAGTGAGAGTAGTTTACCACACAACAGCAGGACACAGTAAAGTTGGTTTCCTTGCTGAGGAGTTGGAGGTGTGCAGCCTGTCACCTGCAACTCTTTATCAAACAGCTCATTGTGGCTCCCTGATCCCCTTTTTTTTTTTAAGTGAATGACCGTGGTGACAAATACTTTTTCTGTCACTGCTTCAGAATAAAAGCCTTCCCACGTTTCAGCAGCAGTAATGAAATTCTTATTCCTTGTGAATCCTTCGTGTGTAGGTAGGTCATTTGAATCCAGTGCAGGAATGGCTACTGCAGATAAAATGTTGACTATAAATAGTATCAAAAACAGGATTTGATATCAAGAAAAGTTTAAGGATTAGACGGATTAGGATGTTGAATGTACTGGAAATATGAAAATAATATCTCTGCTGTTTAATCCCTCTCCATCAGGGCATCGGCTGCTACATGTTCCGCATCGACGACTTTGACGTGGTGGACGCGACGATGCAAGGCAACGCAGCTCGTTTCATCAACCACTCATGCGAGCCAAACTGCTACTCTCGTGTCATCAATGTGGACGGCCGCAAGCACATCGTCATCTTCGCCCTGAGGAAGATCTACCGGGGCGAAGAACTGACCTACGACTACAAGTTCCCCATCGAGGACGAGAACAGCAAGCTGGACTGCAACTGCGGGGCGAGACGCTGCCGTCGCTTCCTGAATTAGTACAACCAACACACACACACACACACCAAGTACCAACAGCCATCTTGTTTAATGCACCTGAATTCAGGAGGTGGACTGAATTGCGATAAAGGCGGCTGTTGTGACGTAGCCACAAGAGTGAGGCTGCTGATACACACAGACCTGATCTACTGAAAGTCTTCACTTTGTTGGAATCTTAATTTATAGACTGATCGAAGCTATCAGCATGTGTTTGTTCATTTCTGACCTCTGAACTGCTGTTGACAGTCAGATACCAGATTAGAGCCATATGTCAAAGCTTGGGATGAATACTATTTATTTGATTTCAGACTGCTGGATTGTTGGGTCTGTTAGGAAGTGCAGTTCAATTCATGAAAACTGCACTATTTTTTTGATTTATGTTCTGTTTTTTCCATCTCATACAACACATTCTCTCAGCTTTACATTGTTGAATTTGTCGTCAGTAGCCTCTGCTGGAACTACGGCTAGACAACAACCGGGAGGGAATTATTACCAGCTACAAACAGTGCAAACAAAAATAACCTGATATCAGTTATTACTGTGTAAAGGGGGATCTATTATTTGTCTTTGTAAATACAAGGTCACAGAAAAGGATTATGAGAAGTTACTCAGCACCTTACTTTGACACGACCTTCTCTGGCAGCACTGGTGTCGCAGCAGACGGGACAAATTTAACTTCAGAGCAAAATAAACACTTTTGACTTGAGGCACCTCGTGTACATTGTAGTGCAGCTACATTTTAACCTCACTTTGGATACCACAAGTCTTGTGAGTAGGGACTCCAAAATTTAGGTGCTGGTGACATTTATCCCAAAACGTAGTTTTAATATAGTCACCCAAACCTTTTTCCCACCATTCAGTCAGTTGAAATTTCCAGTTTTTATTTGTGACGGCAGAGATGCTGTGATCTAAATGCTTTTATGCCGCTATTACAGTCTGTTCTTTATTTGTTAATTTGTGCTGTTTGTGTATTTTGAGGTCTATGAGGGAGGGTTTCCTTGATGCAGGGTTTAAACTGAATATAGTGATCTTGCTCTGCACAGTCCCTATAAACCTTTTTGTATTTTTGTATATTTGAACAATAAATGTATATTCAACAAGCTGATGGAAATAAATGTTTGAGCTTTTAACTTTCTGTTTGTAAGTGAAGGCTATACAACTGGAGCTATTGCTGAGTAATGATCCTAAATTAATCTTTTCCTCTTTTTTGTGGCTGTTTTGCACCCTCTCCCTCCTGTTTTTTGTCTCTCACAGGTGTACTACCTCAAAGGTGTTATGAAGCAAGTGAGATTTAATTACACAACACATTTGGTGAAAACTGCTTCCTCATTGTTCAATCTTTATAATCATTACATCCTGATAGTATGAAGACAAATAACATAAATACTATTAAACACAGACTTGCTATTATGCCTGCAATTATTTTGTAAGAATAGGTGGCCACCATTTTTTTGTGCTCATTTCCTCCCGTGTGCAACCACACCCAGCTAATGGATGAAGATAGGATCCTAGAGTTTAGGTTGAAGGCTGAATGCTGTGGATGTCTGTTTTGTGTTATAGGATTAATAATTGAATTTGAAACGGCTTTTTTACTTTATCAGCCCACTATGGATCCTTGCCTTTACATAGTTGTGTAATGAATTTCTAAACCTGTTAAATATTTTTTTACCTACAATTTTTTTTTTTTAATTTATGTTAAATAAAAATTTGAAATGTTCAAAATCTGCTTTCCTTTTGCCAACATTTTTACTGAAATTCAGATATCACTTGTGATTCTTAAGTGAACATACATAAATGTCCATGCAATACATTTTGAATGTGTATAAAATTTGTTTTTTGTCAGTCCTTTTTCCTGCAATAATGCAATCACTGAACCAAAGAAAAAGAAACCATCACAATGCAGTAATATTACAAAGTATACATTATATATTGGGACTGGGCTGCTGCAAGCAACACAAGCAAAATCTCCTGAGATTTATCTTGTGTCCTATTGAGGGGGTCCTGAACCATGGATATTCACAGTACTCATTCTATTACGTTGCCTTTTCTCCAGTGTTACTGCTTCAGTTTTGCAACAATCTTATCGGGTTTTCTATAGATTATTGGCCAAACTCTTGAATGTTCCTCCAGCCCACTGCTGAGTTGAGACCAGTGACACCTGCAAACTGTGAAGTGCTATCAGACATATCCACAGTTGAAGTAAGCTATAGTATTTCTTCACAAATATCCACACTACAGAAAATGGACAGGACATCTGTTCCATTACACATCACCAATCAGAAGTTTCCTTAAGTGGCTGGGGAGTTTTATCTCTGTTTTGATATCACTCAAGGTCTTGCTGTTGCCTTCAGCCATATGGCTCTTTCCCAGAACAGAGTTTTGTGTATATAAAGAGTTACCATGTGGACTTTGTCTTACATTCAGAGGAAAGTCACTATGAAGGCCCTGATATTCCTGGCTTTGCTTGGAGCAGCGTGTAAGAGATTATTTTATTTTTTTTATTTCTATCACCGGTTTGATAAATAACATATGCACTTGTTTCAGGACCTTAAGCAATTATGTCATATTATATCTCATATGCTGTTTCAGTTGCTGCAGTAGAGGATGATAAGATTGTCGGAGGGTATGAGTGTCCCAGACACTCTGTTCCCTACCAGGTGTCTCTGAACGCTGGATACCACTTTTGCGGTGGATCCCTCATCTCCAGCCAGTGGGTGGTGTCTGCTGCTCACTGCTACAAGTCGTAAGTACAGGAAGTCACATTCTGAAAGGCCACTTTGATCAAAACTCCCATTACAACCAACTAATGTGCCCTGCAAGTTGTACTGAAGGGTTTGACTTAAATGCACAAGCTAAACCAGCTTCCAGTAAAGGTTGAAAACAGGAGTTGGCCTTTAAAGCAATTGTAAAACAATAGAACCTATTGCAGGAAAACTAAATTAACAAATTACAACTCACCATACACAAAACAGCTGAGTACCAACAGATAATGCTCCAACAAGTGCATATGTGGAGTAGATAAAAGATGCCTGTCAATATTTTCTTGGCCTCAGATCTGACAAAATGGTGGCTGTAACAATGTCAGTTAAACTGTCATTGCTATGGAACTGTGCCAGTAGTGGTTGCTAATAGCAACAGAATGTTCAATTGAAACCAACTGGTGCCAGCAGACCATGGATGTATTGGAGAAGACCCACACAAATGCAATTTACTTACAGACCCAAACTTTGACAATGTAGTTAATCTATTTAACATTTGCAGGATGTAAAATACAACAAAAGAGGCAGCTTTAAATTCCCCCAACTGCTCCTCTAACTACATTTATCACTCAGTAGATGTTCACTATTCCCAAATCAGAATACTGTAGGTCCACCTATGCTATGCCTATGTTAAAATGGAGAAGAAACAATACAATCTTCCTATTACAAATTACATTTTTATTCATAAGAAATAAAGCACACCCTTCATCAAATTAATATATACAGAGATTTTGCCACTACTTACTACTTTGCTTTACTTGGTCTGGTATGACCAGTAGCTTATGGTGGCTAATGTTAGCTAATGTTAGCTCATTTTAACTAGATATATAAGCTAGCTAATGCTTTGTAATGACATCCCTGAGTCAAGTCACTAAGCTGTGACTTAGATTATATGACTCTTCTCTATCTGGTAATTGTCACTTGTGGCCTCGCTTTAAATAAATACTATTATTACAGTATGCAGAAATTATTGTTTGGAAAACAGACTTTCAAACTGTCTAACTTCCATACCTCCACCAGTCGTATCCAGGTCCGTCTTGGTGAGCACGACATCGCTGTGAATGAGGGCACTGAGCAGTGGATTGATGCTGCCAAGCTGATCAAGCACCCACAGTACAACAGCTACAACCTGGACAACGACATCATGCTGATCAAACTGAGCCGCCCCGCCACCCTCAACAGCAACGTCTAGACCGTGGCCCTGCCCTCTCGCTGCCCCGTGGCCGACGAGAACTGCCTGGTGTCCGGGTGGGGCAACATGTCCGCCAACGGCAGTAAGTAGTTGAGTCTGGAAGCTGAGAGAGAAAACAGGGGGAGAGAAGAGAGGTTGTAAGTGTGGTCTCAAATGACGATGTAGGATGATTCATACGTATCTGAGTTTTTCAAAGAAAACAGAAAGCAGCAACCTTGAACAGCCTAACCATGTCACTATGTGGATGTGAATGAGTCCTGATCACATAAGACAGGCCTAATAAAAGCTTAAAGATAAACAGTGGGTAATGCTATAGTCGCCTATATAAAACTAAACAGGTTGGATAGTGGGCCATCAGGCACCAGTTGGGTACAAGTAATAGGCTATACAAAATAGTACTTGTTAAAGGGACAATCCACCAGTTTCACATATTAAGTTCTGTTTGAGGAGTATTTCTCAGTCTTTGAAAATAGTTTGTCTTTTGTGGCTCTAAAGAGAGTGTGAAAAAGTAACCCTGACAATGTCATCAGGGTTATTCTGCTTGGGCTTGAGACTTAACAGAATGTCTGCAATACAAACTGGAGGTGTTGGGATTTTTGAGGCAGGCGAGAGTTTTTGTTTTATATAGCTGGAGTTTTAATTCATACGTATCACACATTTTGGGTTAACTGAGGCCCAGTATTCTGTATGTTTTGTAATCATACACCATGACATGCAGCTCTAGATCTCATGATTTAGAGCTCTAACAAGATTTTATTTATTGATTCGTTTTTTTGAATTAATTGATTTGATCAATTAATTGTTCAATCCATAAAATGTCCAGAGTCCAAAATGACCTATTTATATCGCTTCTTTTGTTTGACCAGTGGTTCCAAACCCAAATGTATTCAGTTTACAATGATATAAAACAGAGGAAAGCAGCAAATCTTCACATTGGATAAGTAGCAACCACCAAACGTTTGACATTTTCACTTGATAAATAAAGGATTCATTAGCTTAATGGGAGTCAACAAATTTTCCACCTGCAAATCAATTAATCAGCTCATCACTACATTACTCATATTATTCTTATTATCTCATTATTTCCATGTTATACAGAGTAAATGTAGCATTTACATAATAGGTAGGTACAGCAACTGAATCTTGCCTCCCTGCTCCCCAGACTACTTTCCTGACAGGCTGCAGTGCCTGAGGCAGCCCATCATTGACGACAGGATCTGCAGGAACGCCTACCCCAGCCTCTTCACCGAGAACATGGTTTGCTCCGGATTCATGCAAGGAGGTGCAAGCAGCTGCCAAGTGAGTTGGGCGAAACCACAGTGAACACACAGGGAGTCAGGTGGTACATGAGTGTGCATCTTTTCCAGCAGTACAAAGAGTGTGTGGCTCAGTGGTGTGGTGCTGAGCACACAGAAGTACACAGTACAGCACTAATTTTTCACTGAGCATTGAGTGTACTTACATGCAAATGATGCATATATCCACTCTAATACCCTTTAATTAAAAACAGAAGGATACATTTTCACAGTGTCCCCACTTTTTAAACTACCACTACACCACTGCCACCCGCTGTGTCTGTATTACTGACTGCAGGAAGATGATGAAACAGTATTGCAAGAGACACAAAGGTAACCCCTCTGAACATGTTTTATGATCAATATGATTTTACTGAAGCTTACAGATGAGAGAAAGGGTCTGGTAAAATCATAGTGGGAGGATACTGAATACGTAATGCTACAATCATTAAACAGCACATTGATATGAAATAATGGAGAATTATATTTCTGAGTAGTAATAGAGTCTGACTCCCCAACACACAACCACCTACACCAGTTATACTGTATGTAGCAAATATCTGTCAGCATAGTGATTTTATCATAAGACATAGGTGGTGTTAGTATACTTTTGAGTAGTGTTGGGAGATAACATTAATGTGTCGTCCATCTGATCTTTTTCCATACCGTTTACAGCTGTTGGTAGCTATCACTTTAATATCTCTGGGTGTATGATAGGTCATTGTGGGCAATGTTGCAAAAAACATTGTAAAGGACCCCTTTATGGCAGTGTTGGATTTAGAGGGATTTTGAATCTTTGTGATGACTCGATTTGTTGGGTATTTAATTCACTGGATTAACCAGAAACAGGCATACTTATCTGATTATTTTATCTATAAACGATTTCTCAACTGATTTTCCAGAAAATGTACGATATCACAATATATATTTTATTTCCTTAGAATTCTATTCATAACACCCACTCCTAGCTTTGTGCATTAACAGTAATGATAAGAAAATAAATTTTTCCACATTAAAGAGTAACTTAACACCCCCTGAAAATCTTGTTTTGCTGACCTGTCGAGGTTTAACCTCTCACCTTGCTGCTGTGATGTACCAGTGTACTCCATCACTGGTACATCACTGGTCAGTGGTTACAGGTGCAAAAAAAGCACTCTTCTGACCACACCCAAAGGTGTCAACCAGAGAGGGCAGCAAAACACAGCTTTTCAACCTGGTCCGACTGTTACCTGTTGTTCTTGAGTCACACCATGATGACAGAACATACCATGTGTTCATGATGACCACTTATAGTACCATTTAAACCCGTTATTCTTCTTCTACTTGTGTTTGCAGGGAGACTCTGGTGGTCCTCTGGTGTGTAATGGTCAGCTGCAGGGAGTCGTGTCCTGGGGTTATGACTGCGCCATGCAGGGACACCCCAGCGTCTATGCCCGTGTGTGCCGCTACAACAGCTGGATCAGTACCATCATGAGCAACAACTAAACACACACAAGCTGACATTACAACACCGTACTCAGTGCTCATACTCTGTTTATTTGGAACACCCTATGTATTGTTGTGTCATTCATCCACATCTCAAGAATAACGTTATATTCTGTAACCAACAGTTAACCATTCTGTAACAGGCAAATAATTGGATTAATGACTGAAAATATACATTCACATCCATTGCATTTGTTTTGTTTTTCTACATTAAGTTTCACAGTTGTTGGCATAACAATTGTAATGCGACAGAAAATGGCGCATTAATGCGTAGAGTTTGGTCTTGTTAATTTAATATTTTGTTTCCAGTAATACTACACATAAATATTTAGTTCTTTGTTTCAGAGTTACACATCTTGCACTCGCCAGTAGGTGGCAGGAAATGATGCGTTAATGTGGCAGAAAATGACACGTAAACGCGGAATGGAATGGGATAAACAGTGCATCATCATGATAAAGTTACTACAGGCACTCAAGGTGAGCCATTAAAGGCCACTGCTTTTTTTTCAAATTCATAATGAATTTCAAACAAAAAACAAACCTAAAACTGTTGAAAAACATCCATGTATAATATTTAATTTATACTTATTGTTCCATAGACTCATGCATCGCTATAAAATGCCTTTTGTACTCGGTTACTGTGGGCACTGGAGTGATACGGGAGACATAGCAAACTTGAGTAAATAAGCAGTAAGGCATTTCTGCATTTCACTTGTCTGGATTCTTCGCATGCATTCCTCAGATGGCGCTTTGTAGACTTCGCTGTTTCTTGTTTGCTGAGGCAACCTAAACATACAAAGGAAATAACAGAAAGAGCAGACGGGATAGTCGTGCAGCCATATCAAACAGGGAAGCGTGTGCACTGGTCATAAAAATGTTTAGGGATGGCATGAAAAACCAACATGTGTCTTTGTAAAGTGTTAGGCAGTCGTGACATCTAGATTGTGGTTCTATTGAGTTTGAATGCACACTTTGGACAAAAGTGTCTCCAAAATGAATGTAATGTAATGAGCTGCCAAGTATTCTTCTTACCTTTTTGTTTACAATGTGTTTTTGAATGAAAAAAAAAAAATTTAAATATTATGACATGTCATTTAAGATACTATATCCACTTTTTGATTTAGTAAATTATTAGGGATAGTCACTTTAATTTACTATCAATTGAGTCTGGTCCAAGTCTATAGTGTCCATTGCAACAACAGTTTTTTTTTGTTTTGTTTTTTTGCCTTTTTCTAGAGAAAATCAAATTAATTCTTTCCTCTAGACCAGAAACTAATAATTTTAAAAATGTCATGTTGTCTTGTTCTCCATTTGATTTGAATACATTTTCTGAATATGCAAAGAGGTGTATTTAAGCTAAAACTGAGTGTTAGGTTGCTCTTCAAAGTATGATGTATTATTGACTTTGATCTCATTTAAGTAATTACTGAAATAATATATACAAAGATCTTTTTGGACAGAATAACAATAAAATGTACTGAATATACTGCAGCTATTCAAAGTCCAACAACCCACCTGACCAGCGATCCGATCCAGATCCCTCTGACCCTGAGAGGTAAGTCTTCGTCCACTGTAAGCACATGTTAAAAAAAGCACATCCATCATTTATTCAAATCACAAAATAGTCTTAACACAGAATCCCCCTTTCTCACCCATTTGGGTCCTTCTCCACCATCTTGAGGCCCTCCAGAGCTTGGAGGACCTTCCTCGCCACGTTCCTGGAGCCCACGCTGAAGTGGGCGGGGCATACACCATTCCTCTGACGCCCTCCGTAGACCTTGATCATCGAGCCCACGCCTACACCTCCTCGCAGGTACAGGTGACGAGCTGTGGATGCTGGTGACACGTACAAATAGTACACAGTATATGTTGCAATATATCCTTGTTTTATGGTCTGAAACGCTCTTGACTTATTCACCCAGAAGACACAAAATCAAACACTGCAGCTTATCAAATGTGTGACATTTTTCTCTGCAGACTCTTATGCTATTGTGGGTCAATATACCTGAGTAAATAACATACACTGCAGCTGAGAGAGGATTGTGTGCATATGCTTTTATTGTATAGTTTTGGAAAATCTACTCATGATAGGACTGCCCAATATTACACAAGTGTTTTATACATAATCACATGTATTCCTAAAATGGGGTCCAGAGACCAGCAGGAGTCCTTGAGATGCTAAATAATATTACAAGTATTTCACTTCTTTATGTTGGTTAAGTCTATGAAGCTGTACATATCACAATACAGATTTATTTAATTTAGTGTAAAATCATACTTAATAACAAAAATCATCAGATGGGGTTTCCTGGAACCACATTTTCTAACAGAGATATAAGGTTGTAAAGGTAAAGGTTTGAGAACCACTGTTATAGTGCATAAACTATCCTTTATTATTATTGATACAAGGGAAATGCTGAAAAAACATTTCATTTCAATTAAGGCATATTTTCATTGCAGATTCACCAAGCAATTATTTGTTTAGTCTATAAAATGTAAGAAAAGACACTTGCTTTCTTATTGTGTCTGAGCACACCAACAGGGAAACAGTTTGAGATTTAGAAAAAAAGCTGCAAATCCTAACATTAGAGAAGCTGCAACCTACAGGTTGTTTTTTTTTTAGCATTTAGATTTGGTAAAATACTTCAATTATTAAAATGAGCTGTCAATTAATTTTCTGCCAACAAATCAATTAATCGACTCATCGTTTCAGTTGCTGCAGATGAATTGATGTATGGGAAACACTTCCAGTGTATAACCAACCTGCTCTGGTGTAAAACCAGTTGTCATCGCAAGGAGCCAGCTCCTTGTGCCTGGCCAGCTTCACGGTGTCAACCCATTCTGGGACTTTCAGTTTGCCAGACCTGAAAAATCAATTATCAGTTGATGGGATGAATCAACTGACTGGGCTGTTTCCTCAAACAACACATATGTATTATGTAATATGTCTTTATTACTGTGTGGGTACCTGTGTTGTAATGGATCTAGTGGCTCTGCTGTGTGTGTCAGTGGGAGTGCCAGTACATAGCCGTAGCCATGCTGTTTCCATCGGTCTGTTTGTCAGTCCTAAATGTGGGCCATGTGTTGTATTTACTGCTACTGAAAAGGAATAAATGTTGTTCATGTAGGACGTGTCTCTCCGCCAGCGCTTGTGAGGGCTTGCTAGCATTACCAGCAGCTACAGTAAGAGAGGCACAGACTGGGGTTTAGGTCAGATCAACCAGTGTCCTGCTTTTTATACTTGGTGTGGCAGCTGACGAAATAGACCTCAGAGTCTTGTCTATTATGTCATGGTTGGGGAGGGGCCACAGAATTCGTCTGAACAGAATTTTCAAATCCAAGCAGATACAAGGTAATTTGCTAATAACGTGAAAATTTGTGAAAATTATTTTTTTTTACATTGTGGCAGCGATACACTGCCATATAAATCAGCAAAAAGAAAATAATTTAATGTTTTGTCTATTGCAATGACAGGATGGTGTACCGACAGTGCTTTGGAAGCTAGCAATAATGCGCACAATCACTGCACGCAAACCATAATAATTTTATGTTCTTAGGCCGCATATTTACAGTTGGAAACATGTGCAATTTATTTTAAATAATCGTAAAGACCCCATGTATTCTCAACAGAAGGTCGAAAAATTTGGTCATGTTTGGGGCCATAAACAATCGTGACTATGGGCCTGATTGTTTTCCAGGGTGTAGCTTCAAACAGCCATGGAAAGAGTAGCTAGCGGCGTGAAGCGGATAAAGTACTGTAGTCAACAGATGGCATATTTCACCTTAAAGAAATCCTCTGTATGATTGTAGCTTATAAAAATATCGATTCATTAGAAAGCCTGTAAAGTGAAAGTACACGTTTATTGTTGCTGTGATGGCTGTTTAAATTTGCGACCGCTTCCCAAGAGAACCTGGCTGCAAACAAGATGGTGGACGTCAACCACGATGGTCATCCGTATACAGAAAGTCACATGACATCAATCACCGGAAGGGGTATCCTTTTTTTGTTGCTTAAAAAAAACTTTCAATAGCAGAATTACAACTTTTTTATTTACAAACCTTATTTGAATAAGTTACTAACATCAACTGAAGCAAGGGGAATTCTTTTCTGCCTTTCCCATTATCTCTGGTTTATTTTTAATCTTTATTTGAAAAAATAAAAGTAGCTTGATAGAAAGAGACTTGATTTTGTACCCACCTAAATCTAACATGGAAAATTTGTAGAACCTGAGCCGTATTGCTCACTTTAAACTAGCTTGTTAAATGTTAGTGTGTGTGTAAGAAAATCAATGACCACATAAAGATCATACACTGTGTAACTTAAAGAATTTGTACTGCTATTGTAAAACTACGGTCTACCAGACTGAAGCTCAGCATACACTGCATGGGGTCAAAGTATGTGGACACCTGAATTTTCAACTCATATGTGATAGCTGAACATGTAAATCCAAAACCATGGATCTTACCAAAAGTACATAAAGTATATTGACAGGAGAGTCTACTTACGTTTGGCAATATAGTATAGTCATATCATAATCAAACACCTTTTCAAGCGCTTCTTCTGACCCTGCTAGTTGGTAGGTCACATGATGGCATTGTTAATTATTAGCTACATCAAAATTCCTGAAATTATTCCAGCTGAACTCTGTAAATATTTCTCTGGCTACTTTTACAAGTAAAGAATGAAAAAGATCTCACTCAAGGCCCCATCTTGAGGCATGCATAATGCACACTCTTTGGAAACAAGTAAAATCAATCAATCTCTCTCTATCTATTTATCTATCATCATTTTAACAAATCTTTTATTTATTCCTTAAACAGCCTGACTCCCATCACCATGGCTATTTAGGCCTCAAACCGGCTGAAGCCCTCGCAGGTCTCCAGGACTCTGACTGTCACCTGTAAAACACAAAGCATTAATTAGCACAAGGCCAAATACTTTGTATAATTACTTATTAGGTCACACTGTTTGTTGTATAAAGGGCTGGTTGATGTCACCTGAAAACACAGGGAAAAGGTGACGGTTTGAGTTTCACGCTACAGCCGCCGAATAAAAGAACGACTCAAAATCATTACCCACAATGTTACAGTTAGTAGTAGCTACATTAGCTGTAGCTAACAAATAGCTGCTATGGCTTGAGCCTTCCTTAACGCCAGCTAACTTATGCTACATTTTCAGGAGCATTTAACAGTGGCATAGCGACAGAGAAGTTTTAAGTTCAGTTTTAAGTACAGACTCCAGCACTGTCTTCTTCTTCCTCCTCCTCTTACACATACATTGTCTATATCGCGTATACAAATGACCATCGTGGTTGACGTCTGCCATCTTGTCTGCAGCCAGGTTCATCTCACCGCTTCCGGGTTTCCGTGATGTTTAGGAGGAAACTGCAGCGTCTGCAGAGTTTCTGTTCTGTCTCAGCACCCCTGCTGACTCCCAGGCTGTTACTGCTGTTATACTGTAGCCCACATAAAATATTTATACCCACATTTTGCTATGACACTTCTTTAATCCTTTCATATTGCTATCTGCAGACCTAAGATACTTTACACCCAATTTCATTCCCTCAAGTGCAATTTCTGTATTTATTTTTGTCATGGCAAATTCCTTGTCTCCTCACTTTGTGACTATTTTGGTTCCATATACTTTATAGTTACTATTTATGTTGGTGTATATAGTACACCAGTCTTTGATTTTTGTTTTCACATGCTTCATTTTAAGTAGATACTCATAATGTCTCTTTACTATCTGTTCTTGTACCTCTGCTGCTGTGACACTCAATTCACCCTGTGAACGATCAATAAAGTTAACCTTATCTTATCTATAAACATTAAAAGAAGACAACACACTATAATGCTTATGTTAAATGACAGTCAACCAAATGTGCCTACAATCCTTATATGCAAATATGAAACAATGAGAGCATCACTCCCAGCCAGTAACTTCATACAATGCAAACATAATGTGCTGTAGTAGGCTACATCGAAGAGGATGACATCCTTAAAAAAAGAAGAATTCTAGATGTACAGAACTATCTGCAGTAAAATATAACTAAAATTAAATTGACCAATTTCTCTGATCATGTGAAATAACTGTGATCAGTCAAAGATGCTTAATTTGGTCATGGGCTCAAGCATCAAAAGAAAAAAGGCTATGAGGAAAATCAACCATTTTACAGCCAAACATTCTGATTTCATGGTGAGTAAAATCTGATTTCTTAAATATTTGCTCTATAAAAGTATTCTGAAACCTCATACTGATGTCACACTACTACTTAGGAGACTCAATATGTTTGAAATTGAATAAATAGCCTAAATAAGGGATTTTGAAATCATATGAATAAATACAGACAAAACATATAATATAACCATGGGATTGTGAAATAATCCAATAAAATGTTAAAACTATCCTCATTATCATTATGAGATGTTATTTAATTCTGCTTCTTTTCACAAAATGAAAGTTTTAGCAGGTCAGTCCAGCAGTTATTTTAGTTTTATTTCACAAAAACATCTTTTCATCACAAAGTGTTTATCTGTCAATTTATTCATATAACACAATAACATATAATTATTTTATTTTATTTTTTCTTAATTGATGTTATCTGATTTTATTCCTTCTAATGTTTTTCTTTGCCCTTGTAAAGCACTTTGAATTGCCTCTGTGTTTGAAATGTGCTATATTAATAAAGCTGCCTTGCCTTGCCTTATTTCAGTAAATAAAACATTAATGGCATTGTTTTATATAATTGACGCTTGTTATAAATGAGGAAATAACTCCAGCTTTAAATGAATAAAAATCCAAAGTATTTTCTCATTACATTATGGTCATTTCTGAGATCCTGTCCTCCATTTACATACACCATCAGCCTTGTGTGATTGACAGGTGGATATCAGCCAGTCATGCAGTGTAGGCTGGTTTTGAGCTTTACTTACTTTTTGAGGAAAGCTGACAGGGCCCTGACAAACTCCTGCTGGTTGACATCTTTCACCGTGACACTGGGCATCTAAAAGGTAAATTGGAGACAAAGGTGAGCTTAAAATAAAATTTTAAATGTTCACAGAGTTGCTTAAGGAGCCAAAATGCACCGCCCGCCTCAGCCGTTGGAACGGTTGGAACTGACATTTTGCTAACGTTAGCTACTAGCTAACTTAGCCACAGTAACTGTAAGGTTAACCGATAGGACGTAAGTCGTAACGGCTCTGACAGTTACCCATACATACAGCTCTCATATTATCCAGTAATAACACATATCTTACTTTTCATATACCCTACAAAGCCGACAGCCAGGTGGGCAGGTTTGGGATGGAGTTTATCCCCAGTCTAGCCGATGGTAGCTAATGCGGTGAAGCAGTTAAAGGAAGGATGCTGCTGAGGAGGGAGGGAGACTGCCCTCATTTGGAAAGGATGGTACCTCACTAGCAGCTTCAAATTCCTGCTTAACTCAGCTCTTAGACCAAAGTGACTGAAACACTAAAGGTAATATTCTCCACGTATATTTTAATCACACAGTATGCCTCGTGTATATGTCAAATTGATGGTTAAACAATGTTAAAACGAGCTTTTTCACCGTGACGATGACGTGTGAGCTATTCCCGTTGAATCCCAGCAGAGGGTAGTGTTGTGACACCCTTTTCCACATCTCTAGCCCATTTCTCTCTTTAATCAGACCCAATGGGTTTTCAAGAAGTGTGCTGCAGTCAGCAGGCAAGGAGAAAGCACCTCAGCAAGGAAGACACCACCAGTGGAGGGTTAGTAACCCTTTAGATTAGTCTATTTTTTACCAGCCAGAAGCATTTGCTGTCTGGAATTTATTACAGTCATCATGTTGCTTTTATTTGTCTTTTATATGCTTAATAGAGCTTGTCGTCCTTTTCGACTGATGCAATGGATGTATAAAAATAGACTTATAGCCTAAAAGAAATTCAGAAGTTATAATACATTTTAAAGGATGTCCATGAGATAACTGTTTTCAGAAAATATAATTGCTTTCTTTCATCATTGGTGGCTGTCAGTCGCAATGGCATGTATAATATAACATCTTTTTAGATTCAGGGTAGTGTCTCGGCCTCTCTTTGCCAAGGTGATTATTGCCCTTGGAAAACAAAGCAGTATGCAGTGGCTGCGATCAGTAATTTATTAATAAAAGCTCTCATTCCTTGTCTAAAGACAGCATACAGAGAAAGCTTCCTAACCAAGGTGACCGGCACAGCACATTTCTCTCTTTACCTGCCTTCCTTTTTTCCACTGTTCTCACATCTTTGCCTTAATCCCATCATATTAGTAAAAGTATTATCTCAAAGAGTTATTCATGCCACCCTCTACCTACCTGTAACAATGTCTGCAGGCAACCTGAATTGAAATTCTGCGAAATTAGAAAGCTGTAAGTTCAAAACATCTCAAGTTCACATTTTCTAAGTTAGAAATGTTGTACTTGATGGCAAATATCAAGTACAAGATACCAGAGACCAAGGTCTTCTTACTTCTCCTGACATGTAAACCTGCTGAATAGTCGTTCTATAGTGATGTAAAACACAGATAGCAAGCCTGAATGATTAATTGTTTATCAGAATTAGAAGGTTTTAATTTTCTGTGTATGTATGTACTAATCAATTAATCAGCATTTTTTTTTCGGCATTAAAAATGACCAACAATTATCTACAAATACAATCTGAGCCAAGTCTGATGTCATGACTGCAGTCAAGCACTGAAGTTTAAAATAAATGTGACAGGAAGATGTGTTCAGAGCAGAATTTAGTCAATTCATTGATTATTCAGCTGACAGAAAATACAATCAATTCATTGTGTAATTTTTGGTAAAAATACCAAACATTAGCTTGTAACAGCTTCTTAAATGTGGGGATTTGCTGCTTTCCCCTGTCTCATTCCATTGTAAATTGAATTTTTGCTCGTCATTTCAAGAACATAAGCAGGTTGAAGGCATCACTTTTTGGCTCTGGTAGCTTGAGATAAGACTTTTTCATTATTTGTGACATACTTTGACTGAATGATTAATCAAGAAAATAATAGTGGGATTAATTAATTATGAACAACCAATCGTTTCTTGCAGCCCTACTTTGCTTCATTATAAGTAGTTTGTAAGAAGTGTAGTTTGACACTTTAAACTGCTGAAAATACAGAAAATCCTGCCGTTTTAATTATATCTTTCCTTGACCTCAAAAAGTCATGTACTTCTTTTCTGCTATGTAGGCTAACATCATACGCGGATTACCAACAGCGTGTGAAACACTGCATCCAAAGCCAAGGTAGATGAAAATGTGTTTTCAAATGTGCAGACATGTTCACATGCACGCACACACACACACACACACACACAGAGCAGCCCTGTGCTCTCTGTGTCTGCCTGTCTAAGCTTCTTCCCCTCCCCCCCTCAACATCTCTCTCCCCTTTTTTGTCCCCCTCGCCCTCTCCTTTTCCCTCCCGCTCGCTCTCTCCTGCCTGCTAGCACTATTTCAAGCCTCTGCCTAGGAGAGAGGGAGAGAGAGAGAGAGAGAGAGAGAGAGAGGCAGAGACACACAGATGCGCAGTTAGAGAGAGAGAGAGAGAGGGGAGGGGAAAGCAGACAGGATTTAGAGTTCAAGTGCACGTGCAGAAAATAGGCTGAATAGAGGAGAGTCAGAGCAGAAAGGAAACCAGGAAAAGGAACGGCAGGGGCGACAGACAAAGCACACAGCAGCTCTTTCTCTTCTTCTTTCTTCCTCTCTATTTTCTTCTCACAGAAAGAGAAGGTATTAGCCTTGGAACTGAGGGGTGAAAAAAAAGGAAAAGCACAAAATTTCGAATGCCGTGAGCGTAAACGAAAAACAAAAAAAATATTCCTATTCCTGCCCCCTCCTCTTTCCTCTCCCCACTGACACACTCCTCCTCTATCCCTCCCTCTTTCTCCCTCTCCCTCTCTCTCTCTCTCTCTGTGTTCTGGCTAGCTCTCCTTTCTCTCCCCTCCCACCTCTTCACACACACACACACACATGCACACACCCCGGAGTCCTTCCCACTCCTTTCCCTCAAGCGCTCTTACTATTCACTTTCACTGGAGACCGACTGCAACAAGCTCGTTTTTTTTTCCTTTCTATTTCTTTTGCTTGCCAGTCTTTGCTTTTCGTTATGCCCTCATGTACAGAGGCACCATCACGCAGACGCTTCACCCCAACTATGCGTAGCGCCCCTGAAAAATGCAGGCCGTGGATTGTCCCTGCGTTAGACTGAATGCCACAAGCTGCTTGTCCTTTCCTGAAAACAGTTTTTTCTATTCTTCTGCAGTATTTTGGGGGGCTTTTTTTCAAGTCAGAACTCGGCTTCTGTTCAGAAACCTCTTTTAAAATCTTATCTGTATTCTCAAGCGGGAGCTTAGGGTTGAAGAAAAGGAAAAGAGTGTCCGATGAATGGACAGATGAAGGGGACAGAGGCAAAGAATGAGGGGAAAATGGAGAGCATGGTCTGCGGGAGAAAGCGAGAAAGACAGAGAAACAGTACCGGCACTGACAAAAAAAACAGGAGGGGGAAGAGAGAAGAAGGGGGACTAGTAGGGGATAGACTTAGGAAGGAGGGACGGCTGGATAGGAATTGGCAAAATTGCGGGAAAAGGGAGAAAAACCAAAACTCCAGAATGAGAAGAAACTGGACTTCTCTCCAAACTCAGGCTCGCACTCTCTGGTTGGCTTTCATTTTTGTTTTTTGGCATGATTTTTCATCACTTCTCGGGTCACCCTCTCGTTCATCTGTGAGTATACTGTATGTACATGTCCTTTTCCTTTCCCATACATGCATCTTCTCTGCCTTTCCTTTTTTTTTAAAGCATTCTCATCTCCCCCGCCTTGCCTTCACTTCATTTTTTAACTCTCCTTTTTTTTTCTTGT
The DNA here is from genome assembly GCA_002120245.1 of Maccullochella peelii. NCBI lineage: Eukaryota > Metazoa > Chordata > Actinopteri > Centrarchiformes > Percichthyidae > Maccullochella > Maccullochella peelii. Next base: position 142,583 of record LKNJ01000419.1, read on the forward strand.
TTGAAAAATGTGTTCCCTAGGTTGCTAATCCCCCAATCCTGTTCGTCTATCCCATCTCGCGCTCCACTTCTCTCCTTCTTTCACTGTCTTTCTCTCCTTCCTCCTTCAGCTCCTCTTTATCATGGGTTATCGCCGTTCTCTTTGCCTCTCCTTGAAGGATTACCTCTGCTCACATTTAGATGAGGGCTTTGGAAAGGGATCACGGAGTGCACCCAGTTTCAGGGGGCCCATGCATGGGAGGCTAGCACACGAAGGAGGCAGGGTGTGTGCATTTGTGTGTGTATCTATCTGTATTAGTCATGTGTATCTGTGTGTCTGTGCGTGTGTGTGTGTTAGTATGTTGGGGTGTGATTTTGAGTTAACGGAGCCGGCAGTGGCGGATGGTCACTCCCGCTTACGCGTACGTGGATTTGCACAATCACGTTTCATGTTTTATATTTTTTGAAATGATTGTGTGATGTTGTTAGTTATAAAAATGTACAGAAATTAAAGATGAAGTGTTAGCATGAGGCGAAAGGGAGAGGTGAAAATACTGTAAGTACTGCAGGATTTCTTCTTCTTTTCTCATTGCATATTTCACTCCTCCCATGCTTCTCCCCCTTTTTCTATCCCATCTTTCATCCGTTCATCCGGGTATCCCCAATCTATCTGTTGGTCCGCGTGTAAAGACAAAACCCACAGTCCAAGATTTGGTTCAGTATCAACAAAAGATAAGGGTGGATTTATTCCAGGGCGTAAGCTAAACTGGAGTCAGTTTCAACAAGTTTTTTCATTTTTATAACCTACGCATTTGAGCGAGATTACTTTAGTTTTAAGTGGCGAAGTTACAGGTAAAGACAGCGGCTTTTGTGCAAATGAATGCATAACTGCGATGTAAAGATGTCGACAGTAGTGGAGTACATGAATGCATTATTGGACTGTAAGTGCAGTGGGCCTAATGCTGGGCAGTAGACGGAGGCATGCGATATATAACACAAGTCTGCTATTGTCCATTTGCAGTCCATCCGCTTTACCCTCCGTCGAGTATACCTTTTTCTCCTGCGGTATCAGTCTCAGATATCTACTGGCATCTCTTTCCTTTCCCTTTTTTTCCTCTCTCTCCTGTGTTATATATCTACCTGCTGTTATTTTATTCACATAGCCTCCTGTTATCTCTGCCCACATTTACTCTATCACTTGCCCCGGTTTTTATCTATATCCAAGATTGTCAACTGGTATTGTTCCGAGGGGAGTGTGTGTGTGTGTGTGTGTGTGTGTGTGTGTGTGTGTGTGTGTGTGTGTGTGTGTGTGTTCCTCCGCTGACAATGGTTTTTATTGGTGTGTGAGTGTGTGTTACTTTAAACGATAAGTGCTGAAACACCTTTCAATTGTTTTTGCTAGTTTCTGGCATTTTTGTCTGGTTTAAAATCTTTGTTTATCCTCTGTTTGTGAATGAAGCAATGTTATTGAAGTTATGCGAGGACCTCAAAAAAGTTTTGATTAAAAACCTTGCAGACATTTAAAAAAATACTTTAGATATGGGTAAAAAACAAAAAGCTAATTGTGTAGTTGAGGCCGTTAGATAACAGTTACTGGCCTAGTTCTCTAATAATGTTCAGTGTCTAAATCTGTGCTAAATTAATTCATATGCAATGATTTGATTAAAACACAATGATATGACATTTATGGGCAGACAGCAGCACTGCATTCTGTGATAAGCCAAGGGGGGAGGATGCTTTTGTTTAGTAGCGTCCTAGGCTCGACCTTTCCGTGACCTCCACTGTAGCTCTCAAGAAAATGAAGGGAAAAGTCCCTGATGTCTGCGATTTTTCAGGCAAAGACATGAGAAGGTTAGGAGAGAAAAATCCCCCCAGAGCCGTCAACTTGCTCTTTTTTGTTTTCAAATTTGACTTTTTATGTTACCAAACCTGCCTAGCACCACTACCACTCCTGAGGGGATTTGATGGTAATGCCAGTGTAGTGGGACCACCAGGATATGAAATATTACTCAGACAGACCTGGTGTTATGTAATCTTACATAACTGAGGCGGCAGCTCAGCAGGGTCGTGATCAGGGGCTCTGGAGGAGAAGCTATATAGGTCTGCTTATGGTATGAACTCACTGGCAGGGTCAACACACTCTGGGCCTTAAAGGGGAAGAGGCCCCAGCTGCATAAATATACTGCAGTATCCACACATATGGACTGAAATAGAATAACCTCAGCTATTGTAGGAACAGTTTGCTGCAGGCTGTTTGCCTCATTTATTAATTTTGTTGCCATTTCTGTGTAATTTGGCAAAACTCATCCAGTTTAGCCTAAAAACTAACTCCTTAATCATCTTTAAATCATTCGCTCATCTCTGATTGAATTCAAACTTTAATCTAGTAATTGGTTTGCTTAAAAAGTGTACAACCTTTTAAAGATAGCCTGCCCAAAACTAGTGCATATCTGACCGCATAATATTTGTAACATCACACAGTACGTTACAAATATTCGAGGTACTACAGTCCAGTGCTGTGACCCATGATTCTCTACCAGCTCTCTGTGAATCTTGTGTGTTTCTCATTCATAATTGATGACATTCAACCGCAGCATACATTATTGGATCGAACAGACCTCAGGAATTCCCATGCAAGCTGATGTTGTGTGTAGCAGGTTTGAATTTGTGCTGCTGAATTCGTGTTTTCTGAGCTGGAACCCGACAAACTGACTAGTGCCAGTACAACATCCTAACAGGCCTGGTGTGATACACAAATTGTACAATGAAATGCCTGCATAAATCAGGAGTGTTGTACTTAATGGAGGATTAAAACGATCTTGAAATAATAGATGTACGGCCAAACACTATTATATTATATGTATATTCTATCTCATATTCATTTGACTGGAGTTCTCATATGGTTAAATATACAGTAAGGGTAACGTGAATTAACGTGAAGAATGAGGCTGGATTTTTGGGGCTAGTTTTACAGACAAATAATCCAGAATCAATTCATAAATCATATCAAATAACTCATGCTTTACAGAATACCTACAATCCTCAAAGTAATTATAATGCAAATAATGTATATATATTTCTGTTTTTCAGATTGAGCCGCTGAGACAACCTGAGCTTTTTCACTGAAGATGTGATTTTTATCAGGTAAGGAAATATTTACTGTACGTTTCTATGATGTAAAAAGGGTCCAGAATAAGCAACAGATCCTATATGTTCCTGTTTGTCCCCAGAGATTGAGTCTATGTATAGGTTTGCTTAAAGCCAAGTGCTTTACTGACTAGATTTTTGCTTAATGGCACTCAGCAGTCAGGAACACTTGGTCAGCCATTTTAGTCTGTGGCCCGATCGAAACGTCGATGAACCATCAGAATAATTGAATTACTCTTCCCTGAGTCATTCTGTCGTGATTAACCTCACAGATATGTGCTAACTGTGGGCCTACGTGAAAGTAGCAAGCAGACAAGCTTTCATTTTGCTGGCCTGCCTATTTGAGTCAGTTCGGTGTAAAACTCACTGGCTGTGACTTATCTTAGTAAGCAACAAGTGGAAGGGTCATCTGTAGGTCACGTCCCGATTATCAGATGACGTTGAAAAGTGAGGGAGTGCGGGTATAAAGAGCGGCCTGTGGTCTAGCCTTGAAGCTAGCTTTGGAGATGCCTCACATTACATTTTTGTCTTTGTGCTGATGTCACCCCCATGCCCCCGGTCCAGCAGCCGGAGAATAAGAGCTACATTCTGCCTCCGCCACACAATAGAGCCCTTCTTGCCCTGATATTTTCACAATGTGTTTTTGCAGGGCCCTACGCACACATTCTCTGCAGGCGGCACAGACCGTTGATTCAGAGCTAGTTGAGCTGTGCACTTTACCTGATATTCCCATTCTTGTTGGAGGTGTTAGCTTTGTTTTGCAGGTCATTTGTTAGATTTCCAGATTCATTTGAAGCACCCACTCCAAATGGGACATGTTAACGCTGCTTTATAAGCTGCGTAGGGTCAGTAGCATGTGTATATACTTGTTAATATAAGTCGTACTTTTCATGGGTCAGTGACAGAGAAGCCATGTAAGCCACTGCAGTACAATATGATGGTGTGGCATGGGTTAACGTCTGAGGACCGGAGGAATGTGTCCGGGTCGACAGGGAGAATTCCTCAGTCCTGCGCTACTAGGTCACTGCGCTGACAAGAGTCTGCCACCTATTTTAGCATGCGCACTGCCGCCCTGCGCCTCTGTCTCATTGCCCTCCTCTATCTTTTTCTAATTCTGCCTGTCTTTCTCTCTCTCTCTCTCTCTCTCTCTCTCTCTCTCTGTCTCCTCGTTTTCCTCTGTCTGGCTCCAAGTCTGTCTTTCTTTTTCCCCTTCCACTCTCTTCCTTTACATCATTTCATCTTTTGTTCTTCCTGCTTGCTCTTTGTCTCTCTCTTGTGTCTCTTTTAGTTAATCTGTCTGCCTGTCTGTCTTTCAGTCATGCCGTCTATTTTGTTGTCCTACTTGGCCTCATATTTTTCCCACTCTTCGTTCTGTCTTTTATTTGTCCCTATGCAGTTTTTGCTCGTGTTTTTCGTCTGCCTTTAGGTATTTATACTCCAAACGTCATTATTCTGTCATTGTCGTCTGGTTTATCCATTCTCCAACCCTTCACCCTCCTTTCTTTTTTTGTGTGTTGAGTCTGTCTCTCCCTGTCTGTCTTTTTCTGTGGCACATTCAGTTCAGTGCTGCAGGTGCATTCAAGACAAAAAAGACGTAGACATATACTGTACATTCTCTGTATGCTTGTGAATATGACACTGGCATGCTTGTTATTAATGCAGTACTGTAGCATGCATATGGTGCCTGGTGGTGCTAGTCATGTATGATTTATACAGTGCCTTCCCACACACAGGCCGAGGGCTTTCATACCAGCTATCTGTATTCCTGAGTGAAGGAGTTTGCAGAGTCTCACCTCTTCATTGGCTGACAGCGGAGGTGACAGACAGACCCCCAGGTACAGGAGTGTTTCTGCTGAAGTCAGATGTGACGATTTGACACAGTCTGAACCTTGCACACATGCGCACTAAACGGAAGCACATTTCTCTCCTTTAACACAGATGTAGGCTGTGCATAGTCAAATAGGTCATGCAGAGAGAGATGGCAGCCACATCTGGAATTTTAGACATCCATATACGTTATACAATTTTTCATAATTTATTGTTTCACTTTACTTGGGTGACAGATCTTGTGGTTTGCAACATTAGGACATTATAACAACGGTGACAATTAAACAGAATTAAAAGTTATTTTAGTACACTTTTCTGTGACAACATACCACACCATCTGAACTCTTCTATCATGTTAAGTTAATGACTGCTGTGTCATCCCCATCTTGTAGGCCATTTAGGTCTAATCTAGCCATTTGAATTCTATAAAATATATTCAACATTTCAGAAACTGACACCTACTGTAACAAAGTTATTGCTTGTATCAGAGCTAGAGCTGAAACCATTTGTCAATCAATCGATTACTATCGATTATTACTTATTAACAGAAAATAAATCGGCAACAAAGTAAATGATAAAAAAAAAAATTAAATGTTATTATATCTTATTATATATGTATATTTTTTGTCATTTTCACCTTGCGCTTTGGAAAATTGTGATGGGCAATTTTCACTATTTTTAGACGTTTTATAGACCCAAACGTTTAATCGAGCAACTGAAAATAATAATAGACGAACGAGTCTATAATGAAAATAATCATTAGTTAGCATATTCATTCATATATAAAAGTAATTTTAGCATACTTTTCTATGATTGACAGGGTACCACACCATCTGAACTCTTCTGTCATGTTAAATTATTGACTTTACTGCCATGCCCATCTTGTAGTCCATTAAGGTTAAAACTAGCCAACTGAATTATTAAGTGAAGTATTTAATTCCATAAAAAGTATATTCAACATTTCAGAAACTGAAACTTACTATAACAAAGTGATGTACTAAAGCACATATTTAGAGCTGAAATCATTAGTCAATTAATGAATTACTCGAGCTATAGAAAATTACTCCACAGCTATTTTGATGATTTATTAATCATTTAAATCATAAAAATCCACTGGTTCCAGCTTTTTAAACGTGAATATTTGCTGGTTTCCTTAGTCTTTTTTGCAAACTAAAGATGTCAACTTGGGCTTTGGGAAAATGTGATGGGCATTTTTCACTCACACATTTCACAATAAATGTTAATTATCACTTAACTGTGATTGTCAGCGTACCATAGTAACTATTCTGTCATGTTAAATTACTAACTGTAATGTCGATCTTGTAGTCCATTTAGGTTCAAACTAGCCAACTGAATTATTACGTGAAGAGAAAGCGATTGCTTGTAATGAAGCATTAGTATTTGTGCATACTACACTAAAATGATTTCAGTCTCAACTATGTGTGAGGCTGAACTATTTTAGGTAACAAAAATCTCCAAATTGGATTTACAGAATTTTGCATAAATCTGTTTTATTTAGCTCTGACAACATGTGTGTAAATCTGCTTGCGTGTGTGTGTGTGTGTGTGTGTGTGTGTGTGTGTGTGTCTTTGCCCGGCCCGCCACCAAGCACCTAAAGCCCTGGCAGTTTCAGACAGTGAGGGGAGGTGAGACGTGAGTAATAGCAGTGACTGATGATGTCACAGACAGCATTGCGCCGCTTCAGCTGCCCCCCTGACCCGGCTTTAGGATGGCAGCAGCAGCAGCGCAAGCACCCGTGGGTAACACACGCCAAAGCACATTAGAGGCAGGGAGATGCAGGGAGGCGGGGATGGAACACACAGAACACAGCTCAGGGGGACAGAGAGAGAGACAAAGAGGGAGAAAGAGAGACAGAAAGGGGGGGGGGCTGTCAGATTAAAGAGGAGAGAGAGGAAGAAAAGCTGAGAGACATGGCGATGTTTGCCTCGCCATGCTTTTCTTTTTTTTTTTAGCAGACTCTGGTTGGAGTTGATGTTCTACATCACTGCCTCAGGTATCTCTCACTGTCTCTCCCTCTCTCTGTCTGTCTTTAGCTCTCTCTGTCGGTTTTGCTTCCTCTATCACTTAAGTTAAAAATCCAAAATTAGTCTTTGCATGACAAGAAAAAAAAACCTAGGTCAGAAAACTAGTAGACACTTTTGTCAAGTAATTTTTCAAGGAAAAATGCCAAACATTTGCCAGTTCCAGCTTATCAAACATGAGGAATTTTAGCCTTTCTTTTTTTGATACCATTGTCAATGGAATCTCTTTAGTTTTACACAGTTGGTCGGACAAAAGGAGCCATTTGAAGACGTTATCTTGAGCTTGTGATGGACATTTTTCAATTATTTTCACTTTATAGACCAATCGATTAAGCGATTCATCAAAAATATTTGTAGATTATTGAGTAGTCAACAATCAAAATAAACATCAGTTGCAGTCCTATGTATGATCTCTATTTCTTTTCCTCTCTCTAATGTTCTTCTTTTTTTTTTCGGATAACATACACACATTTCACATTTTATCTGCAGCATCTATCTTTCTCTCTGTGTCCCTCTTTATCTCATTTGTATCCATGGTCACTGTCTCTCAACTTTACTCACGGTGCAAATGGTAGTGTGAGTTCAACAAGGGTGAAATGAGCGACTGATGCAGGTGAAGGACTGCTGAGCTTGCTGCTTCAGACTTTATTCTCCATGCAAGTCTGATAGATTGTCTCAGGAGGCAGCTGTCGCTTGCTGCAACTCCTCTCACCCAGTCCCTCATTTGATCCACTGGGTCCATCAGGTGCTACAAAATATGCAATTTAGAATAATTCATATGAAGCGATGGTAGCATTTATGTAGCACAGAGAAACATATTGAAAGACAATGCAATGTGTGATCTGAAACCTGGCTGACAGAGGAATTGTTGGTTTGATGTGTATGAAGTGAGAGAAAATTCACACTGTCTGATACAGTCATCGCTACAGCCAAAATCCAGATTATATGGCTATAGAGGGTATTATTCTAACATTTCATGTAGAGCTCAAACAACTAGCTGATTAGTCGATTGAAAGAAAATTAATCAGTAACAACTTTAATAATTAATAATTAATTGTTGTCATTTTTCTAAGTCATTTTTTAATGAAAAATGCCAAAAGATCACTGGTTCGAGCTTCTCAAATGTGAATATTTGGGGGTTTTCTTAGTCTTCTATGATAGTAAATTCAATAACTTTGGATTTTGGCCCATTGGTCAGACAAAACAAGCTATTTGAACTCATCATCTTGCGCTCTGGGAAACTGTGAGTGGCATTTTTCCACTATTTTCTGACATTTTAGAGACCAAACGACTAATTGAAAATGAAAATAATCGTTACTTCCAGCCCTAGTTTGATTAATCACAGTTAAAGCCTAGATGATTATAATGATGAGAATTGCATCGTATGTCAACGTTCATGCATTTTTAATGACAGGAGAGCATAGTCACAATGTGAATAAAGTAAAATGCTTTCAGTGTTACAATGCCAGTTCTGAAGGATTTCAGCTGTTATTTTACTGCATTATGTAGATCATCAGTACAGCCACATTTTCCACTGGAATAGTAAAAATAAGTATTGTGCACTCTGGGCCCTTAGCTGATCATACTGAAAATGGCAAAACCTAATCAGATCATAGTTTACATGGTTAAATGAAAGTGGCTGTTAAATTTAACCTGATTCTCTCCAAATATATACAGTGCGCAAATTATAATAACTTTCAATTAAAACTTGTGTGATGACATTCGATGTCCCCACCACCATTCACTCTTCTCTTTCAAGGCCAAATAGTGAATTGTGGGGAATCCATTGCTATAGGTATCCTTTTCAGTTCAATTCAATTTAATTCAATTAAACATCTCTTACAGCATACAGTATTTTCTCTAAGGCATCAGAGATACTACCCTCAAAGGTAACTGAGGCATTTATCAGGAAATCCATCTCAAAAGCCGAGGAACCTTGAGCTGGAAGCTGAGAGTGCCTGTTCACAAGCACTCAGCATCCATGTGTTTGTTTTCGCCACTATCACTTCAAAGTCTCATTCAATTTCGACTCCCAAATGGCTCTTGGTTCTTTGATCTCACTGCCGAGAGATGAGCAGATACTCAAAGCCGAGCAATCCTGTTTGCAATTTCAAGGCGATCCGAAGCAAAAGAATCTCAAATATTTTTTGTGTGCTATGTCTCACCACTAAATAAATGATACTAAGATAAATGAAACTGAGATAATGAATGAGAATATACAGTAAATGTAGTGAAAACTGTAAACCCACGTAACTGGTATAAATACCACAAATACTTAACGACACTCTTAACGGTAAACGTCCAAGAGGATGATATCGATACTGCTGCAATCCATCACCTATGTATTGCTCAGCTCAAAATAATATTCTCAACAATAGAAATATGATACTCGATCAAATCTCTGGTGATTTCTCCGTCGCAGTCTAGACGAATGTAGTCGACCGGTATATCATATTTCAGCAGAGGACCTTACATGTGCTGTTAGACAGGAATACAGCTTCAGTTGTATGGATACATAAATCCAACAATATGGATGTAAATTAGCATTCTTACTAACTCCGGCATGTTTACATCTTGTATTTTTATACTGACGTGGTCTGCCCCTATCAAATAAACAAATAAATAAAAAAAATAATAAATTGGGCATTTTAGAGCAGAGATGTTTGTCTAAATCCAAACACAATTATCAGAGGTTTTTGTCAGTGCAAACAGACTAAAAGATTTGGAGCTGAAACAATTAGTTGATTAATCTCTTAATCGATCTAATGCAACTATTTGCAATTTTTCAAGCAAAGTGCCACACATTCTCTGGTTCATACTTCTCAAATGACAAGAGCTTTTCTCTATTTCATGTAATTGTACACTGAATATCTTTGGATTTTAGATTTGTGGTTGGAAAGAAATCATAATGACATTATGACATTTTATAGACAAAAACAAAATCGATTCATAGAGAAAATGCAGATTTATCGACAGTTAAAATAACTGTTAGTTGTAGCCCTGCTAACATTGATAAAGATTGTATGGTAGTTTTGTAAATAATGTTTGAACCAAAATGTAAAATCTTGACAAAACAATGAGAAAGTGGACGTGAGAAGTCCAGCCCAATCTGAAGGTCCTTTCAGGTTTGGCTGTAAATGCCATGCTCCATCTGGGAGTTTAAGCTGAAAGGTCAAAATTAAATCCTCGCTAGCCTGAGATTTTTAATCTTGTCATGCCTGGTGAGAAGGAAATGTGTTATTTAGGCATGGAATAGAAGTAAAAGGGTCAAAGTTTACAGTGACTGTGGCTGGTGTATGCAGACAGTAGCAGATGTTGTGAGATCTGAGATCAAGGTTTGTTTATTTACAGCTGTGACCCTCTCACCTCAGTCATCAACAGATTGGTCTCGAACAAAAAATAGGCAGTTTCACAGAGTGTAATACTAAAATGCAGTTATACAAAAAATGTTGATGATTGTTGATTATTGTCAGCTACAAAAAAACATTACAAGCATGAAAATATAGGAATGAAAAAAGGGAAATCCTACATAAAAAGTTATACACAGAGGTTAATTATTTTGTTCAGGCATAATTTTTTAGCGCACCTTTTAAAGGGCTTTCTGTAAGAAAGTAAAATACAACAAAGTAAAATAAAGAGAACAAATACTTTATCTAGTCTCAATGAGATTAAAAATAGAGATAGATTATAGAGAAAAAGAAACACTGTCTAATTTCACCTACGCTGTCCACTAAAACAGAACACCACCTGTGATGTAGGAATGCTGGGCACCGCTGCTCTCATGTCTCTCTCTGTTTTCTCTCTATCTCCCTTAACCATCCATTTTAACCGTCAATGACCTCAAAGCGCTGAGGGTTGGGCTGTAGAAATGAGTGGTCTTTCCCAAGTGTACAGTTAGTCGCTGTGCTGCTGGTAACACATCACCCCCTCCAAACCCACCACCACCCCTCCTCCTCCTCCTCCTCCTCCTCCTCCTCTGTGGTGCATCACCCCACTCACTTGCTTTCAGTCTCTCCTTCTCTCTCCTTCACTCCCTGGCTTAATATTGATCTGAATTCATTTGTTTCCTATTGATCTGCCACTCCACCCTGTGCCGCATTGAACAAACACAAGGACACACACCATGCGCACACAAGCCTCATACACACACCCGTACAGTTGCAGCACATGCGCGTTGTACAAGCCTCACATGTGCACACACATACACACACACACACACGCACATATATACGCAAAGAAAAAGGCTAAAAACGCTAATTTACAAACCTGTTATATGTAAACTGATTTCAAGGTTAATATGCGCACACATACACATACACACTTCAGACAGATACTCCTGCAATCACACTCTTGATCTCAGAGGCTGAAAACATGAAGGTTAGGAGAGGTCTTAGCTCAAGCATCAAACAAGCTAATGACATACAAAGGAACCTGAATTCCATATTGATCCAACACCTCAGGAGTGAGATGAAAACAGAGGCAGTCTATGGCTGGCACCGGCAAGCGACACAATTACAGCTGCAGTTCATTTCTCAGGTTTGCTGAATTGTACTCAAAATCATTAGTGCAACAAATGAGAGGAATTCAGTTTGGTGGCAATTGTTCAGTGAGCTATTTGAGCCAAGGTGTCATATGTGGCAGTAATTGTGTATTTCTTGAAAACCCTTCATAGTCTTCAGAATAAAATTATCCCATTAAGTCAATCAAGTTCAAGGCTACACTACGTTCATTCATCCAAAAACTGCATCATAAGGAGAATGCAAGAATGGGATATACTGTAATAAAAGCCCAGAGCAAAATAAAAAAATCACAGAAATAAAATGTAACATTTGAACATGTGTTGAATATATCAAAAGGAAATATTCCCTATTTTTCTTACTGTTGACAAATCCCATTTAAAACCAAAAATCAACAATGTGTTAGTGGCCGTTCAGACCAAAAATAGCGCGCCTTAAATCAGCGCAATGGGTTGCGTTGGTTGGGATGTGTCGCTTCAGGTACTAGTGAGAAATGAGATACAATCCAGGAAGTCCAGTTGTTTTAACAGATCTGTTACTTATTAGACGCCAAAAGACACACACCGGTTTATAATACTATGAGACACGAAAAATGATCACTGCTGCAATTATTTTATCTTTTGTCGCGACAATCACGAGGTAAACAAACAGTAGAAATATGGCATTCACATTACAAAGTAATACCAGTAATCTGCGCTTGTATGTATGTGATTGACCACTGCAGTGTTTTGCGGGATGACGTACATAATAAATAATCTACAGTGGTCATGTTCATGGTAATGAAGGCTCATTCATGTGTTTTTAATAGTTTTTGGGCAACAACGGAGCTCCATGACACAGAAGAATAAAATATATCAGGCTTTAGCTACAAGAGAAATACTTTATCTTTATCCTTTAAGGATGTTTAATTCAGTTATCCAAGTGGATAACTCTGTCTTCAGTAAGCTGTGACAGGTTGACCAACCTTTCCTGCGGCCCCACCAGCCACTCCAAATTTTTGGTCAGTGGCATCAAGTTGCCATGACACCAGACTGTTTTTCCTGCCCTCTGACCTCCTTTCAGCACATGCTGTGCTCAGTCAGACTGCATCTCCAGCAGCGGCTTGAGTTCAAAGGGCCAGGGGCAAAAGAGGCAAGGGGGAGAGGCTGTGTTTCCTCTCGGTAATATTAGATAAGATGCACCACAGGCAGTACTCGCTCAAGTGCAGGCAGGAACACGCACCTACATATACGTACACATGTGGGAATTAATGAGCGCACGCACACCAACACAAAAGCCGCACATCTCTGTTGTCTTTCATTGTGTTGCAGTGTCATAATTATTGCATTTGTTTGGCTCACTGCTGTTTAATTTATGATGTCGGATTGTATTTTCCAGCATTATTAATGTATTATTCATCATCATTGACTTTAAGCATCTCCGCTGTACATGTATTTTTGTACCACCCTCTCATTCATGCTTTGTTGATGGCGCAGTATTCATTCTCACCATTATCTCCCACTTTGTTAATCCATTTCATACTCTGCACACAATGTTTGATGCTTCCTCCGTCATAAATGCTTGCGTTTGTATTCAGTTCTTTGTGCTGCCGAGTGCTTCATCTCTAATCAGGGATTGGTCCATTATGATTTAATTATCTCATAGTATTCTTTCATGATTGCGTCCAGGATGGTTTTTGCTGAAAACGGCACTACTAGACTGTGGCCTGGATAAAAGCCCAGATAAGGTTGTGTCTGGGTGGCTGACTTTATTTATTTACTTATCCAAACTTCATGGCTCAAAGTATTTATTGATGTTCCCGTTCCTATCCTGTGGTATGCTAATAATCTACATGATGCTCTGCTGATTTCAGGAATGCCATGGTCAACCATAGAAGCTCCCCAGTGAGAAGAGAGCCATGGGAAAAACCTCATCTGCAAACTAGATCCCGCTGTTGAGGTAAATGCTTTGGCAACATCTGTTTCTTCCCGTTTACACCAACAAAGACTATTTGATTCTGACTGAAATGAAAGAGAGAGCAAACAGCTTGAGAGATCAGAGCTAGTGATGGAGAACGTCAGCAGAGTATATCAGTATACAGAGAGACACTAACATTTCAATGTGTCGTAGCTTTATTTTCTTTCATTTCTCTGACAGTCTCTTTCTGTCTCCTGTCCCTTTCATTTTTACTCTGATCATAAAACACAAATTTCTTCTTATTGGCAATGCGTGTTGAAGCAAAATTGTTATATTGCCGCCACTACCATATAAACAGACTACTTCCTAACTGTTCACTATCATACAATCAAACCTGTTGAAAGAAGAATAAATCGGAGGGCCATCATGTATATTACATACATACATAACTGTAATTGTAATTACATTACATAATTGCATATGGGACCTCACATAACTGCTTGCATGATTATGCTCTCTCTTTTCTTTCTCTTTGACAAACACACACTCTACCAAGACAAAATATTGTATATTAGCCAACCAAATCTGCCTCCCATCATTCGTCATCCACAGAGTCAAACCAGCAAAATGAAAACCAGTTCAAAATTGTTGAAATAATTACATATTGTAAGCATATAAAAGCCCTCATTTTTGTATAAGAACAATAAATTGTTAGTATACTTTTTTTTAAGCTTAGACGTGCTATGTGCATTGTGCACATTTGTTAACACGCACACTCCAATATACACACACTTTCTCCTTTCCTACTTATAGAGACTGGCCGACACTACCCAATAGCCATTGACAACACTGCCCTAGCAACCATTGGGCATCATGCCAAGCCAGTGAGGTTGCCTGGTAGTGTGTTCCCATGGTAACATTTTCTGCCTTTGTAAATAAGGTACGAGGAGGGCGAAAAAGGGGGGTTTGGGAAAAATTGCACTACAGAATCTCATTCTATCTTGAGAGGGCTAATAATTTATGGTTTGTGAGTAGCAGATGCTTATCCTGGCCCCACACCAAGCAGCCATCCAACTGAAGAGGTGCATTAGCATCGATGGGGATCTAAGGTCCGAGTCCTCGCTACTCAGGGTCAGATCCAGTTTTGAGGTGGACAGAGGAGAAGTATGTAAACTTAGTCTTCTTCCCCGGTCTCTAAATTACTTCTTTCTTATAAATAGAATTGGGAAAGTAATGATCACACACTGCTGTAGGCTCTAGTGAAGTTAAACGTGAATTTTGCACGTGTTATTAATTAATTTGTGTATTTATCTATTTGTTTGACTATCCATATATTGTTTTTTTCTCATCACATAGTGAGTGATTGATTTTCATTTGATTTGAAATTATTATGTTTACAGAAACATTGTGTTCCCTTCTGTAAAATCAAGTGGACCATTAGCGGCCCTGAGTTTGAGAACCGCTGTCTGAGGCCTGTGTTCCTGTTGAGCTGGCACTTGCCAGACGATTCGTAGCTGCGGCTAACAGTTTATTTGCTGTCACTGGGCAGATTTCGCTCCTCCGGGCCCCTACATTGTTTGGGTGGTGCCATAGTCTCTGTGCATCACTTCTCAGAGACGATGAGTGGTGGAGAGTCACCTGAAGTCTTTGACAGCAGAGCCTGAACATTTTTTTCTTGTATTTTTGTAAGGAAAAGGTTTTCACTTTAATTGACAGAAATGTCTTGTTGTGAGGCAGCTGTGTGCTTGATTTCAGTAATCTGCTCTCATTAATTATCTCTCCAGTACGTCAGTCAGTAATCAGTTTTGTTTTTGGTCACGTTTCTCATGTAAAATACCATGAGGTCTTTCCTCTCTGCCTGTCCACTGTTGTTGGCAAATTTCATGTATTTAATATACATTTTTGAAGACTGAGGAACAGAATGCTTACTGTTTTAATGTCACTAATTTTCAAAATCTTGAGATTGTGTCAAAAATCCAAGTCCTAAAAGTCATGCAATATGGCCATAAATTTTACATTTAGTTTAGGTGAAAACAAGCAACAAGATTTCAGAATTTAACATTTTTACTTCTAATTTCACTACCAGTTCTTTCCCAGATAATCTGTAGTATTTCTGTATAATTGCTAATTCGTAAGATATACATTGAAACAAATTTCTGTTCATTTGCAACAAAGAAAGTAACTGAATATTTTTTTGTATATGGTCATTATAAATGATGTGCCTTAACTGTCAGTTCAATAGATGAATCAAAATCTTAAAAAACCTTCTTATCAAACCTGAACATTTGATTTTCGAGTCGTCTTAATGGATAAGCTTCCACTGCCAGTTTTCATTATTTTAGCAGTAATGACTGACAAACAATATGTTATTGCTCAGTATTGTCTCAGCTGTTGTTAGGCAAGATTAACACATGATGATCATGTGCGCTACAATCTATATAGTCATTACTGGATGTGATAACAACAATTTAGATTAAATTAGCATACTGAATTACTGCTAAATTTAATTTGAGAGGTTTACATGAAAACTGTTACAAGCATGATGTAAAAACTGGCATTAATTAGCTTTTTTGGGGAATTTAGCCACTTAGTTTACTAACAACAGGGCATTTTTGTCTGACTTCACAAAAATACAAATATTTAGTTATGCTTAGCATCAAATATTTTTCAGTATTCTGTTGCAACGCTAACTATGGCTATCTTGGCATTTGCCAGTTAGTTCAGCAATGGCATTATTTTGTTGCTCTTGGGCTTGTCGTCAAAAACTTTGGACACTAATACAATGTTGTCAAGTGATTACTGCTTTGCTAACTAATGTTTACTTTAGCCACATGCTTTCATGAGGTGTAAAATGTCAGCTTTGGGTTGAAATAATGTCACTGCATTATTGTAATGCACTGGTAGCACATTTATATATATATATATTTTTTTTTAGGCGTACCTAGATATATACTTTGGCTCAACATGATTAATTTGTTTTCGCTCTCTCAAGAGGACGAACTGTAATCCCCACAAAGCTTCACCTGACCCGACACCAGCCGGGGTTCGGGCTTATACACCACCCTGGCCTCCAGTGCAGGGGCTTCCCACCAGACTCATATTGGCACACAAACACACCCTGGCAGATTGGCAAAGAGCTGGCATTGGCACAACCATGCCGCATTCATGCGTGATCCGACTGCGAATGAGACGGTGAAAGAGGTTTAAAAAGGGGAGGAGCAGAATCAAGGGGATCAAGGGGGAGACTTAGTTGGTATGAACAGAGAGATTGTCTGAGAAAAAAAAAAGTTGTAAAAGATTTTGAAGCCTGAAATGTTCAGTGATGAAGGACAAATAAGAGGCACGTAGAGAGGCAGGAGGATGGCCAAATAAAGAAAATGAAGGGTAGGCGGAGGGTGGGCTTTTAGCATGGCAGAGGGCAGTGGAGAGAGGCGAGGTGAATGGGTTTGCATTTGGATGCTGGCCAATAAAAAAAAACAATATGTCTCCATTAAGCATATGGTGCTGCCGTACCTTTCGAAGTTAACACTTAGTTGGCTCATTTTTCTTTTGACAGTGGTTAAATGTTTATCTTTAATCTTTAGCACAATTACAAGTTGAGACCGATTATCCCCGTAATGTAATTAAACAATACCCAACACAGCCATTCATCATCTTGTACACATTTACCTGTACTATGCAATACATATTAATATGCAGTTATGGTCCTGGTAGGCAATAGAGTGAATTACTTTTTGAGGAATCACAGATGTACCACTCCTGTGTTTGAATCCAGCTTTGTCAGTGAGGCCCCAAGACTTCAAGGTTGTATCTGTGGTGCACTGACCAAGCTGAATAGGAGGCCTAGCAACTCAGCTGCACAGCAGCTATCAAGTAATCAATGAGCCCTTGAGGCACACAGGAGGAGTGTCAAAACACAGCCATTGACTGCTAACAACAGCCAATTTGCTGCTTTTGCAGGAGATCACCTCAGCTAGATGTCGAATGTGTGGGTGCTCCCCACTATTTATGAGTATGAGAGAGACTTGATAGTGCTGTTACTCCAATTGTCATCCAATTACTCACCCATTAGATCCAACATTTGTTACACTGAAAACTGCTCTACAATGCACCAGTTCCTGCATTACCCTGAATGTACTTTATTAAATATAAAATAGTAATAGCAAATAGTGTTTTAATGCGTCTGACAGCATTCCTGAGATTCTGATGAAGGGAAAAATAAATAAACACACCGGCAAGACATTAACTGGACACAATCTAGATAAAATACTACATTTATCTGTATTTACAGCCAGAAAATGTAAAGTTTCAAGTGCAGAAATCGAGTCACTCTCATTCATTCATTCATTCTTCCATTCATTCATGCACTCAATCATATTTGGCTTTATCTATGGCTGAAATGAGGCACGGTCATTTCTACAGGCGACACTCAGGATCGATAACTGGCCTCTCTGCAGCACTGCTGAACTCTGTAGGGTGCTTCACATCTGTAACACTGTTTGCCCTTATTAATATTAAGACCTGATGGCAGTGACGTGTTGCTCACTACTGCCGCTTTTTTGTTTGGTAACACTTGATGATCCACCCCCCGAAGGTCAGTTTTGCCTTTTTAAGTACACATAGCTTTTCAAAGAATATTTTTACCTTTGTGTGATAGTCACAGTGGAGAGAGACAGAGAGGGAGATGACATGCAAAAAGGGTTTTGGGTTAATATCTCAGTATGCTTCAAAGGAACCACAAGCCTATTTCATTTGCAAGCAGGCAAATCGCAAACGGTGGCAGCGTCACATTTCACAATGATAATTTGCAGACAAATTTGCAAGTCCTACAGGGATCTCACAGGTTCATGCATGGGTGGCAAATGTGGGGTTTGTTTTGATTAGTGAAAGATGTCAAAATTAGCAAACGAAGAAATTATTTAATGTTCAAATTACAGATTGCATGTTGTGAATTTGGTGAAACGGTCCCCAAGTCGTACAACAGGCAACAGTGTTTGTACCTGTTCGAAACAACTACACTCACAAAATCCTGTTGTCTCAGAGAGGGATGAGGCGCGATAATCGTACAAATGGGGATAATGGAGCAGACTTTCAGTCAGTCTCTCTTCAAAGGCATTCATGTGTTGTGCTCAGTTGTGCAAACCTAAAGAGCGAGTAAAAAAGCTTGAGAGAGAAGTTCAAACCCTTTCACAACTCTGCACACCTGGCCACATGATCATGATTGCTAGACTGTCTGTTTCGGAGAATTACAAACATTTTAGATGCACCTTCTCCCCAATACTGCTGTTGGAAATGTTTCAGACAATCCGACAGTCACTTCATTTGAAGCATAGGTGAGGGAAGGCAAGTTTATTTTTATAGTACCTTTCAACATTAAGGCAATTCAAAGTGCTTTACACAGGAAAATATTAAATAAAAACACGGCAATATAGACAGACACATATAAATATGAGAATAGATTGAAAAATTGAATAAAACACTAAATTATGACATTAAAAATTACATTGCAGTTACAGTGCAGTGAGAGATATACATGAATTGTTCCAAATTTAATTTATTCAAAAACTGTGAAAACAGAACAGTTTCAAGCCTTGTTTTAAAAGAACCGAGAGTTCTTGTGGATGTTAATTTTTGAGGGAGTTTATTTGAGAGATGGTGGTGTAGAGACATATTGAGGCCTTTACATGGTGGCACCTTAACTAAATGAGCTGTGAGGACACTAATAACTATAATTTTAGACTTTGGTATAACTTTGGTAACAAAGTTGTGCTAAACCTGAGCAATATATAAGAGTTAGTATTCAATTATTCAAACTTCACATTAATGTTTTTATGAGATACTTCAAAATGGATGGATTATGTTCAAAAGAAGTTGAGGCAAGCATTAGAGCTGAAATGCTTAGTCGATTCATCGATTAGTCCATCGCCAGAAAATTAATCAACAACAATTTTGATTATCAGTCGTTTCACGCAAAATGCCAAACATTTGCTGTTCCAATTCTCCAATGTGATGGTTTGCTACTTTTCTTCATCCTATACGATAGCAAACTAAATATCTTTGGGTTTTGGAGAGCTGGTTGGACAAAACAGCAGATTTATCAATAATGAGAAAGAAACATTAGTTGCAGCCTTAATATATCATTAAATCTTGACGATAGACAATAAGTAAAGAATCCACACAACAAAGAGAAACCTTGTTCCTTTAGCTGGAGATGTGATATCTAATATCAGCCTTCTTCAAACACCATGACAGTACTGGAATCTAACTGTTGGTTCAGTGAAATGAAAACAGAAGAGGAGTATTCGACTTTAACCTCAGATTGACAATGAAGTATACTCAGTAGTGCTGAATCGAGTCTTTGAGGATAAGGATCCACCAGCTCCACTTGCAGAAGTAGGTCAGGCAGACGCCTACAGTAAACAACTGCAGGTTAAGTGCCTGTCTTTGTATTCAGAGACAGTAAGATCTGCCTTGGCCTCTGGTGGGGGGTGGGAGGAGGTCCATGTACTGCGTCTACCCACAAGAGGGAGACAAGTCCACAAAAATGCATAGAGTGCAGTTAGTTAGCCAGTCTCAGATATTATTCCTTTAAATTCCAACAGTGTCACTATATTAAACTTTAATCTTGTAGCCACAGACCATGTTTTTTTTAAAATCTTTTTATGTTTTATTTGATTTCCTTTGGAACTAGACAAATCCTACTCTCTCATTCTTGTGATGAAGATCAAATGTTGGAAAATCTTGGAAAATATACACAAAAACATAATGCTTGTTTTCATCTGAAACATAGCTTTATCATGAATATATGAGATTATGAATGAAATGAGGCATAAGGGAGGGACAGATGGTAGAAACAGACAGACAGACAAAGACAGACAGAAGTAAAAGACAAGAAGAGTCTGCATGGAAGAAGAAGAGACTCCAGCGCTGACCCTGCTCCGGTGCTCTGCAGTGTGAGGTAGTTGGTTGTATGGTTTCGCATAATAAGCAGCCTGGAGATAACTGTACAACCTTCTAGCTTTCCCTGCGGTGTCACCCAGACTTCACGCGAATGCCATCGCCTGTTATGCCTCTTGGAGTGGTAAGTACGAAGACTGACCTGAAAAAGGACAGAAAGTTGTAAAACTGACTGACATTTAATTTTATTTATCATTTTTTAATTATATAACCAGTTCGATTCATATTAAACATGACAGAGCAATAAAGAAAAGGATGTCAAAGAGTTTTTAGGGCTGTAAATAAATTTAACAAATCCTAATTTTATTTAGGTGTAATAGAATATATTCTCTTAAAATATAAGGTCTGTTTTACAAAAGGTCTGGTGGATGTCTTTTGCAGTGATGGACAAAAGAGATGCACGGTCACTACCATAGAGATCATATCCATTATCAAATCTAAAATAATTCAACATTTCTCCTTCAACAAATTCAATTTCAAGCCCATAATTATAATGACACGAAAACAAGCTACTGACTTTAAATGTAATACCTCTGAAATACTAATCTGGTTTTGCTGTCGAGGTCTAGCTAATCAAGACATCAATATACCCACCTTGCTCTGCAGTGCTCTTTGATTTGTTATTTGGTGCAGTCCAATGGGGTATAGAGATAACTATCAATAGCTGTTTGTTTCGGTTCTTTCTTAGCATGCACAAAAACAGAACATCTTTTTGGGCAACATTATGCTGGAGTGTGATCGGCAACGTTAAAACCAGGAAAACAGGAGAGAAAAAAACCTTTAGAGGGCACATATTTTAAATAATTTCATTGTGGTTCAGGGACATTTTTGCTGTCTGTAAAGTAAAACTGTGTTTTGTTCATATATCAGGTTTGGATCCACCCACCGTGATTTCAACACTTTGAAAATATACAATTTAAACTGCAGTATGTTACAGCCTTGGATTTTTATTGAACTCTTAATGGTTTAATTACATATTACACAAATATGACACATTTTTATCGCAAAACGTTTCAACTCCATGTGCGTTCATAATGACAGTGTTCCCAGACGTTAGTATCAGCGTGTCCTGAAGCACGGGGTTGTACGGGAACTTGCTTACCGCCTCCGCCTCCTTTTCCTCCTACT
>LKNJ01000419.1:164092-194229 GCA_002120245.1 Maccullochella peelii
ACCCACCACCCCCCTCTGTCCCCCAGTGTGTCTGGCTACTGGCTCAGACACTCAGTATCCGCATTGCGTTGCAGTGCTCCAGCGAGGAGGGGAAAAAAGAGCATATATCAGCAATCTCTGCCGAGCACTGCTCTTTTCTGTACGCACACAAAGAAACGACTCCCCGGTATGTTCCAACTCAAGAGGAAATACAACCATCACAATAGAGCTGCCTGTCAGCTGTTATTTTATAAAACGTGGCCAGTTCCTGCATTTGTTTGATTTAATAATGACATTTCATACACAATTTTGTTATTTTTTCCTATTAACAACTCTATTTTCTCCTTAATTCCTCTTAAGTTTATTGTATTATATTCTGTTTCATCACTTCACACCTGCATGGAATTTATCCCAACAGATCTTTAATTATCACACACGTTAAGTGTCATTGTGGGAGTTTTTCGTGTGAAAGATGCAAAAGTTCAGCTATGTGATTTCACAATTTCTGATTGCTTGCTTGCTTATCGCTCACCATATGATAGTGGATATTTGGGAATTTGTGCAACAAAGGCGGATAGATTGACATGTGATGAATTGTGCAGATAGTAGACTGTTATGTTAATGAAATATGGAAGAACAGCAGTGTTGTGGTCAGAGGCTGGGAGGTTAATCACCTTTGGGCTTGCTGTGGCTTTGATCCTCATGCTGTGTAAAATCCACAGCCTCCGTCTGTGAGCTCCCTCCCCCCCTCGTTCCCTCCCTTCCTCACAAACACACTCCCTCTCACACAGATGCATGTGTGCACAGTGGTGCACAAGGACACGCACACACACATCTCATACACATGCGCCTCCCTCCCAAACACGTTGACTCTCTCTCTTCCAGATGCACGAGTGTTGCAGCGCAAGTTCAAACGCACACACAAACAAACACAGAGTAATAGACACCCATTTAGAGACATGGCTTTGTGTGAACGTAGACTGCAAGGTGGGCAAGACGGGACATCACGCCTGGAAAAAATGTAAGGGTGTTAGAGAGGAGAGAGAGGGGGAGAGACGAGGAGGGAAGGATGAAAATGAGGGGAAGGGCTGAGAGAGCAGGGGGAGGCGGGGACAGAGTGATAGAGAGTGTTCAGGCAAGAGAAGAAGACAGAGCGATAGCTGGAGATACTGCATGCTTGCATAAGTGAGTGTGTGTGTGTTTGTGTGTGATGTATGTAGGTGACACAGATTTATGAAAGGAGAGGGTCATAGATGGAGGCGCTGTTGGTGGTTGTTGGGGGTTGGTGAAAGTGGGGGTGTTGGTACAGCACCAGATAATGGAATCAATGCAATCTGTGTGTGTTTTACTGCGTGTGTGTGTGTGTGTGTGTGTGTGTGTGCAGCATAACTGCCTCATACAGTAGACATTGCCTGCTCGGACTCTAATCGCCTGGAGAATTAGTGATGTGACTTGGCAGAGGGAAACGGGCACAAAACAGAGCCAGGGACAGCGCCTGAGAGAGGGATAGAAGAAGAGAAGAGACAAAAAGAGGAGAGCGAGAGATGGAGGGGTAGCGAAAGGGGAATAGCTTTTCTGTTTGCCGCCGCGTACAGTGCTCAGAGAAAAGGAAGACTGTGGAGATGGGGCAGGATAGGTTTGATCAAGAGTCATTTTCTTTACCACTGGATTAATTGTTGCTTTTTTTCTCTCAATGGGGAAAACGGA
The DNA here is from genome assembly GCA_002120245.1 of Maccullochella peelii. NCBI lineage: Eukaryota > Metazoa > Chordata > Actinopteri > Centrarchiformes > Percichthyidae > Maccullochella > Maccullochella peelii. The sequence goes on from LKNJ01000419.1 coordinate 165,779, forward strand.
TCAATAACTCATCGAAAGAGCGCATTGTCTTATATGTGTTTTTCTGTGTGTGCGCATACCTGTTTTATGTACATGCACTTGTTGTATGCATGTGCGCACGGACGTGAGTACAAATGCGTGTGTGTGTGTGTTCATGTAAGGAACACCAGGCAAAGGCAAATGGTGAGTTCAGATTGACTTTAACGGGCCGGCTAACACATTGAGACAAGCAATTCGACTGACCACGTCCGCCCGCCATCTTCCCTTCATTTGTGTCCACCTTCATGTTCATTCTTTTTGACATAGGTCATTTTTTACAAGAGAATATTTCACTTCATCCTCCCTCTAGCTTCTGGTTTTCACCCTCCGGTCTTTGTCTCTCGCGCGCCTGAGAGCAGCAGAGGAGAAAACTGGGACAGAGGAAAACATCTCAAAGCACAGAGACAAAGAGGAAACAGAGAGAGGCAGTCTAATTTCTCACACTGGCAGCAAAAGGCTTCATGTTCTGTGCGCCTTTGTGGAGTCGCATGTTTGTCTGCATGTGCGTGCACCTTGCCACAGACAGATTTTCTAAGTTGGGGACGTGTTATGGATTGTTGGCAGACGATAAAGCTGTCGTCTACACAGACTTACATGTGATGCAAATGGAGCTTTTCAACTGTGTACCAGTTGTTTGGACCCTGGCTCATATTCTTCATGTGGTGTCTGCAGTGTCAGGCTTGTATGACATTTATTTTGTCTGGGGAAGAGTAAATCAGTGTTACTCCCTCGAGGCTGAGCATCTTTGTCATGGGGGAGTGATTGCATAATCCTGTGAGATCACAAGGCCTGTAAGAAATATAAGACGACAGTGTTGTCTGCGGCTCCAGGCACAGCTGTCTGTGGATGTTTCATGCATGTGCACAAGTAAAGAGTCGAGTGTATGTGTGTCTATAAACTGTATGACCGCTCTGTTGGAGCTTAACGCTCATACAGGCCGGGCGGCCGTATGTTCATCCCATATGCAAATCCTGATTTATACGTTAAATTTGAGGATTTTCCTCTGCGTATGTGTGTCTGTCTTCAAATGCTTTGTCTATCTGTCTGCCAGCAGGGGGCATTTTGTTTGAATGTCTTACTGCACAGACCTGCACTGAAAAACAGGCGCTGGCTATGTCAGGAGGAAAGACAGTAAAAGGGCCCTGAAAATGAAAGGAACGGATAAATAACGTTACGAGAATTGATATTTATATGTTGAACAATGTACTCTAACTAGATCTTTCTCTTTCTGCAGGATGCGGTCCAGTCCATTTTGTGCAGACGTGTCAACACGGAACATTTCATGTCGGACTGCATCGCCATCGATAAAAACAGCGGTAATCATCCAATATGACGTATAAACTGTCTCTCATTTTAGAGTCTATTTTTGTTATAAGATGCTATATATCTATCAGTAGTTAACAGAAATGTATATTTTTCATGTTAAGATTTCATGGCTTACAGTAATATTCTAGATGTTGTGTTGGATTTTACCTGTGGACGAGGCTGATTGAACAGCCTTTTCAGACCAGCTGTGTCTGTCGGCGTGCTTCATTGTCCCTGAGACCCTTAACCTGTGATGATATGAAAGGTCACAGGTGAGGTCCTTGGGAACAAAGTTGCATGCAGCCACAACATTTCCTGTCAATAGACTGAGAGAAAACTTCTTACAATGCCAGACAGCAAGTTATGTTCTTTTTTAAGTCCTGAGATGATCAGAGTAAATCTGCAGAGCAGTTGTAGAATAAGATGTTTTTTCAACTGCATGAACTCATCTGGAGAGAATTCCCCGAACTCTCCAGACACCATGGAAAGCCAAGAAGAGACAACATGCTTCTCTGGAGGGGGCAGTACCTTACGGCCAGCTTTGTGTGCTGAACACTTACACGATTCAATAAAAAGACAGCCAAGGTTTGTGACCCTGATATATGATTCACACAGGATTTGTAAATCTGTTCTGACACTGAAAATCGAGAGACAGGAACACTTTAATACTTTGAGTTATAAAAAGACAGCCAAGTGTCATCACCTTGATGCTTCATTTGTAGAGATGTAAAAGCTTCTCACAGCAACTCAAAATATTTGTTATTGGTAGACTTTGAAGAAAATATGTTGGTGAGAAAAATGACAAAAGTGTTGCCGATTAATTTTCTATTGTTCAACTAACTGATTAACTGGTTGTTGCAGCTCTACATTTCATCATTTTTATGGATGAACGATTTGCACCTTGTTTGATCAACTGCAACAATATGACAATAAAGTTCATGCAATGGTGAAAATGTGTTGTGTTGTTTTGGTTAAATAACTTGTAAATACAATAAATACTAAAATGGAATATAACCAGCTGTTTTCTTTTATTGGCCTTGCCGGTATTTTGCGGCACGTAAGCAGCATAGGAAACATTTTTGATCACTGAGTCAGGAATTTAATGTGACATGAACATTTCAGATCAATGTAGTAATGATCAGCATTTGATATCAGGCTCCAGCAGAGAACACAGGTAAAACTTATCCAAAGCTCGGCAGCTTTCAGGTGAATAAGTGAAAGTGACGCAGTTGTCTTTCAGACTCTCGCCCTGACACTTGGCCAGGGTGGCCCAGTGTTCCCTGGCTCTCAGCCCCTCCATGTGTTTGTGCATCCCAGGACAGTTGACATTGATTGTGCAGGAGACAGACTGAGACACATTAGTACCCAGCTCGCTGCTGCCGCTGAAAAACACATTAACTGGCTGCATTGGGAGCCCTGTCTGGTAACCATGGCAAAGCACACAGGGAGGGTGGAGGAGGAGGAGGGTTGAGACGGGGCAGTGGGTTCAGCGCGCAGTCTCTCAGGGGTTGTCTTTCTCAAACGCTCTTTTCCTTTCCTCCGGCCACGTCTGTCATTTTCTCTCAGCCTCTCTCTCCTTCTTTTGAACTGACAGCTTCTCTCTCTCTGTCTCTCCCCTCCTCACACACATATAAACACACATTTGCATATTTCTTTCTTCTTTCTATTCTCTCGCATTCTTCTTATTGATGCTGACCTCATCAATCTGCTCTTACCTCATACTCCACCCCCTTATCCAATTACCCTGTCCAACATAATCTGCCTCTCTCTGTTTTGCCTTTTTTTCTTTGCCTTTTTCCTCCCATATCTTTTCTTCCATTGTCAATATGGTTCCCCTCTGTGGAGAGGCACAGTAAAGACAAGGGGGAGCTAACACAATGTGAAAATGTGGAATAAACTCAGCTGAAACTGATACAGAAGGAGGACAGATGAGCTGATGAGGACTTTTCATATGTCTTTCATATGTTTTCATAAATAGTACAGTAGATGCACATAATGTATATACAGCAGGAGGCCTATTCTAGTTTTTAAAAGTTACTCATCTATACTATGCATCTGTTGTACTTCTACTGTTTCACTTTTCCATGTGTTGGATCAAAGTTTACCTTGTCCTATAAATCAGTCACACCCTTTTAGGGACTATGTTATGTGAGCACTTTGAAATTCTTATCAAGGTAATTTTCAACTTTGTGCTACATTGGCTGAGCATGTTTTGATACATTTATGGCTGGAAAGAAACCACTGTATGTGTTTTAACTGTGCTTTTTTAAAGTACTTAATTGAAAACCATATGTTTACTTAATACTTAGTAATAAAATAGTTTTACATATAAAATATTCAACTGATACACATTTTAGACTCTCTGCTATGTAACTTTGCTCCACTGCAGCCACTCTGGCCTCTACAGGATAATGGTAAATGGTGAAACAGTGTAACAGTAGTGCAAGTAGAGAAGAATCAGTGAACTGACTCTGTAATGTCAGTTACACAGTAAGTTCATAATGAAGTTTGGTAATATTAGCCACCATAAGCTATTGGTCATACCAGACTAAGTAAGGCTATAGCAGCAAAAATCCCTGAGTTTACAGTGTAAAATTGACCAATGGTGCATTTTATTACTTTTGAATTAAACTTTCATTTGTAAGAGGAGGCATTTTGTATTTCCAAAGTCACATCATCTCACTTTAAACCAAGTATATTAAAGCTGTTAAGTCAGCCACCACTCTCATAGTTGCCTCTTTGAACTGAAATGTCCGTAACTGATGTTGTTTATTGTGTCATGCACATACATGTGTTCAGCCCACTTACAAGACACCAAAAATACCAATGCAGTGATGAAAAAGTGGTGCAAAGAACTTTGTCTGCTGTCCCGAAGAAAGAAAATCTGCCACAAAGAAGATTTCTTTCCTTGAACACAACTGAACTAGAAATGTTTACTGAAAAGTACAGCCCTTAAATCATTATATAATGAACAATAAATCATAACTTCAGTTTTACTTAAATTACACATCAAACAAAGCCTTTTCTCTTCAGGGAAAAAGCATTAAACCCGCCTGTATCTATCACTACTGTTGGTGTACCTGAATGTAACTGTGCACACAGAGAATAAAATCCTTTTTCATATAAGGTTCCATACTATAATTATTTTTTATGAGAATATATTTATAATTAGGTTTGTTCCAAAAATCAACATCAATCAATCAAGAATCTTTCATTATACTATCATTAATATTATTATTAGGAATTTTTATTTTTAGTGCTTGAGTACTACTGTACTTAGTTCTTTGAGCAGAGTTTAGAGTTTAGGGTGTTTATCAGAGCATTACAGAGTTAAATCAGTGTATTTCTAGAGTTTTGTTACTTTCCTCTATTACTGTAAATGTTGCACATCATAATTTGTCCCTCTGTTCATACCAATACTGTCCAATTATTATTTACACCTAACAAATTAGTCTGTAGGGGGCAGTGCTGACCTTCCGTCCCACAGTCACAGTGTTGGTTGAGGTGAAGTAAAACCCTGTACTTCATTAAAATTTTATCCCTAACCCACAATGAGCATAGAGGAGCCATACTTTTTCACATTTATCACTATATGTCCAGTTGTGTAACATCTGTCTTTTACAAATCTGAGTGGCTTCAACATGCTGTGATTCACAAAAAGGACTTAAGGGAACAGACATTTCTACCTCACATCCTGGGTAAGTTAACGCTTCAGGTCAGATGTAACATATATGAGATATGTGGACATTTAAAACATGTTTTAACAGAAACCAACCCAATGTTGTTGTGCGACATCAGTATGAGGTTTCAAAATACTCCCCCCCCAAGATTAACTTTATTGATCATATCACTTGCATGTTACTAGCATGTAAAAACACAAACCAAAGTACTCATTACTTTATACACCAACATAAATAGTAACTATAAAGTGTATTGAACCAAAATAGTCACAAAGTGAGGAGAAAAGGAATTTGCAATGACAATATTTAACTACAGAAATTGCACTTGAGGGAATGAAATGAAGTGGTGTGTAAAGTATCTTAGGTCTGCAGATAGCAGTGTGAATATTTATACCCGCAAAATGCGGGTATAAATATTGTATGTGGGCTACAGTATATGTGAGAAATCACAGCAACAGCCTGGGAGTCAGCAGGGATGCTGAGGCGGAACTCAAACTCTGCGCTGCAGTTTCCTTCAGAGCCTCCTAAACGTCACGGACACCCGGAAGCGGTCGCAAATTTAAACCATCATCACAGCAACAATAAACGCGTACTTTCACTTTACGGGCTGTCTGATGAATCAGTAATTTATGGGAAATTAAGCTAAAATCGCAGAGGATTTCTTTAAGGTGAGATATGCACGCTGTCGTTTGCAGTATTTTATTTGCGTCACGCCGCTAGCTACTCTTTCCATCACCATCGATTTTGAAGCTGACTATTACCTGGAAAACAATCCGGTCCTATATATGACCAAAATGACCAAATGTATCGTCTTACAGTTACATTTCAGCATGCATGGGGTTTTTACGATTTTTTAAAATATATTGCACATGTTCAAATCTGTAAATATGCGGCCTAAGAAGCCAAAATGATTAGCATTTGCATGCAGCGATATTAGTAGTGCACATGTTATTGCTAGCTTCCTAAGCACTTGACTATGGGTACATCTTCCCGCCGTTGCAAGATTGTAGTCCAGAAAATAGACATAGCCGTGCAAAACCCACCCTGTAAGTAATAATAACAATATGTTAACATGTAGGCTATGAATTGCTTTCCAAATAAATACAAATATATGCACATGTGTATCCTGTCTCACTCTGCAGGCTAGGTTGTTTATGTAGGTTGTATTTTTTCCCCTCTGCTTTTTTAAGCAAAAGAGTGATAATATTATTTTATACCAAAAAATTATTTTTTCAGAAGGCTAATTATAGTTTTACTGAAATGGAAAACGTTTTAAAGCTGTTAAGAGTGGACCAGTAAAGCATTTGACAGGTATAATCCTTAGAATTAAATAATAAAATATATAAATAAGATTAGAATTATTGCTTGTAATTATAAATAATCATTGTGTCCATACAGGGGTAACCAATTATGGGAATAAATAAATATATTCAAATGACAATCCATAATTACATTATACATGCAATAGAAAAGTATGTGCGTGAAGTACATTAGGTAATAAAAATGTATACTTTAATATATTACATATTATTTCACCATATTAATATGGGTGTATAGTTTTACATTGTTAATATGATCTATATTACCTTTTAATCAGGTGTCACAGTTCAAGAATTGCAAATTGCATCATTTTTAAAATTTACTAGACATAAAACATAAAATGATCTCATTATTGCTGATTAATAGCAATAGCAACCCCCCCCCAAAAAAAGACAAATTGCTCAGTTAAAACTTTTTTTTTGTTTTTCGCAAGACTCTTTATCATTGTAACAAGATATTTCTCATGTTTTAAAGACATACTTTTCTAGATATTTCTATATATCACTATATTTTGGTTTAACAAATAATCTTTCTCTGGCGACTTTATCAAATGTCTTGTTTTGTTCGACCAACACAAAACATTCAATTTACTATAATGCAAGATCAAGAAAAGCAGCAAATTCTCACATTTTAGAACCTGGAAATATCATGTTTGGCATTTTTGACCTAAACAATGAATTGATTATGATAGTTGCTGATTCATTTTATTTAGATTAATTAATCGTATAATTGTTTTGTGATTCGTTCTGCTTTACATGAAGAATAAAATCCAGAATTGTGCAACACCAAAGTCCTGCTCGATCCCACTTAATCAGTATTAAATAGTTTAATGTAAGTATTAAGTGATTATTGATTCAATATTAATTGTGCTTTTCAATGTTCAATTTACATGTGCAAACCTAACAGAAGCAGTCCAAGCTGACGGCAACAGTATGGAAGAAGAAATAAAGACGGCTGAGACAGAACAAGGAGATGCTGCGAACAATGAGGGAGAGCCCAGTGTAGACATATCCAACAACAGTCCAACTAAAAGAGGAAGGGGGAGGCCACAAGGTTCAAAGAAGTTGACGGTTTGTGTTACAGACGTTAACCTAATGGAGCTGGTTTCCGGCATTTCCAACGGTGGGTCCACACAGCCCCCGAGGGGAAGAGGGCGTCCAAAACTCTCTGGCATGAAACACACAGAGCAGCAAGGATCAGCAGACCACCATGCTGATGATTCTGTGCAAACTCCTAAGGGTCAAGGGAGGCCGAAAGGGTCCAAGAAACAGGCCAGTGATGAAGACAGTCCTATGACAGACCATACTCCTAAGAAAAGAGGCAGGCCAAAAAAGTCTCTTAGCAAAAGCACCGTTGATAAGGCTGATCCTGAAGACTTACCGAATGGTGCCTCTGGTATGCCAAAACCGGGAAAGGGCCGTCCAAAAGGATCCACAAAGCGCAAGTCAGAAAGTTTAACAAGTGGTGAAGAGAATGAAGGCAGTTCTGTAACACCTAGGAAAAGAGGTCGACCAAAAGGCTCTCTCAATAATACGTCCAGGCTGGAGAGAGAGGTGAGCAGCGAGGGGGAGACGGAAGCTGATGAAAGCCTAAACTCATTGAAAAGGGGGAGAGGTCGGGTCAGGAAGATGGAGGTGAATAACACAGGGGAGTCGACGCAGGATACATCGAATGGCATCTCAAAGATGCCTCGGAGAGGGAGGGGAAGGCCAAGAAAAAGTATCGAACAGAAGAGTGGAGATCAACAAGAACTGGTCACAGATTGCTCCCAGCCAGCCAAGAGGGGAAGAGGCCGACCTAAAGGCTCTTTAAACAAGAAGGTACACGGTAAGGTAGGCCGGCCTCGGAAAGTGCATGTCCCGCCCACAAGAGGGAAGCGAGGTCAACCAAGAAAACAACCAGCCAAAAGGAGAAGGCCAAGGAAACAACCAGCCAAAAGGGGAAGGCCAAGGAAGTATCCTCTGCTGTCACCTGAGGAGCTGAAAAAGCCAAAAGTATGGAAGCCGTTGGGAAGGCCGAGGAAATACCCACGTGTTGATTCTCCAGCGGACGCTCCACCAGCTCCTCGCCGAAGCCGCGGCCGGCCCTGCAAATCAGAGTCCAAGAGAGGCGCTCACTTACGCAAGAGTTTGCCTACCACTCCATCCTCACCACACAACCCCAACGATGGATCTCCGAGAAAAAGGGGCCGTCCCCCAAGTACTGCAAAAACTGAAGTGGACATCCAGCGGAAAAGGGGCCGCCCTAAAGGTTCGGTCAACAAAAATAAAGCCAGAAGTGAAACACAGCTCGACAGCACATTACCCAACCATTCAAAGAGCGATTCATCTGCTGTTGGGGTGGAACCTGAAGGAGAGCCGGTAGAAGAGGAGCACGAAACAGAGATGATGCCTGTCGAGCACGGAGGCGATACTAAAGAAACGCTCATGGATCAGGATGCAAGCTTTGAAGTTAGTAACCAGGCTTGATGAATGATCCCGGTCTGACCAAATGTTGCTGTTTAAAACATTGAATACAATCTTGTCAATGAAAACACATGGTTTTAACATTTCGTCAGTCAGGTAGGCTAGATATTCAGCAGCTCTTCTGTTTTCCTGACTAACTTGTTCATGTTGTTTTATTGTGCTTGATTTTTTTTTAAATGCATTATTTTTGTCATCTGAGTAAGCAGTAGTACTAATATTTTACTAGAACTGGCATGTAGAGTTTATTATTATAGACTGATTGTTCCAGTTTTCATTTAGCTTTGAGATGTAGTGTTTGTCAGTTTAACTGTAACTGTAAAACGTTTGCTGGGGAATGACTTGGATTGGAAAAAAAAGTCCAAATAAATGTTGGAGTGATGAGGGGAAAAAAACAGCGCACAATCTTTGTAAATGTAAGCAAAGTTTTTGCCAGCTGACATCCAAACACACCAATCCAAACACCACCTATTATGAAACTGCTCTGCTAGCTACGACCCACAAGCTAACAGTCAAGAGTTAGCTAGTCGCCCCAAATCTCATTTGACTGGATACATTTATGTACATGCCTCAGTTTAAAATGAGTCATTAAAAATAATTTAATGTTTTACAGAAAGAGAGAAGAGATTGTTTTTTGAAACTTTCAAGCCAATATAGCCTTTTTAATTATTTGGAGGGGAAAAAAGAGTTTAATATATGTAAGATAAAAATAAAAATGTTTTTTTTTAACCTATATTTGGCATAAAATATGATTTAATAATTTACTCAAGGACACAGGATAGGAACTTGGATTTTTTTTTTTTTAAATATCACCAGAATTTGCAGCTCCCCTCGACTTCAGCTCATTGTTTAGCTGTCCAACCCTCAGCTTTACCGTTTTGGTTCACTCTCACAGCTCTCATTGTGTCGTTTTGGGCCGCAGCAGGTAGAAGTTTTCAGCCAAAAACCTCTAAAAACCCACTGTGCACTACCTGCTCAGCACCAAGTGGCCGACAGATACACAACCAGCTGGTGAACATAGTGGAGCATTTAGTAGCTAAAGAGCCACATATTTCCCTCAGGAGTTGGTAGAGACCAAAAACAGAACTAAAAGAGAGTGAATATTGGACTTCATGGCCAGAAACACGACTCCTAATGAATGAAAATGTTGCTCCGTAATTGCTGAATGTTGAACTGTTTGCCAACACGTCTGCTATATCAACTTAAGAGGTGATGATTATGTCGTGTTCACAACTTGTTTCCGCTGACCCCGAGTGGCCAAAAAGGTTATTGCAGGTTTATGCCACGATGGTCAACTGCTTATGAGAAATTGTTAAAGGCTGCTTGAAACAGAAATAATGAATAAACAACGATATTAGAACCATGCAAAATACTGTTGAGTAAGGCTCTGTTCCCAGGCTGGATTTTCTGTCATTTGTGTTATTCAAAATGTCGATGTGATTCTGAATGAGGTCTTCTTGCTTCTGGAACAAAACCCGGAAGTTGCGGTTTCACGTTGGCTCTCTATTGAGTATCTGTGAGGAGAGTTGATCATGTGTTCATATTTCTTTTGCCTTAATTGCCAAAGCTTTGAATGTAGGCTACCATCAGTTACCGTTCCTCAGATCAATGAATTGTCTTGCACAGATCAGCGTCTTGATTTTTGTTATATGCATTCCTCGACAGGACGAAAAGCTCTGTATCAAACGCCTTCCCGCCGCTCACAATCGCCCCGAGGATTTCCTCCTCCACTCCACTTCCACCATTTACTTTTTTAGTTTCAGCTGTGATCGAGCTGCAGTTGTTATTTCACTCTTTTCTCTAAATGTTTACATGTAGCTGTGAAGCCTTTTGTTTGTTTTTTATAACTTGGGACTGTCATGAGATTAAATTCAAGTGACTGGATTGATCATCTACTTGTTTTTGAGCACCTTGTGCAAAAATTGTAGGCTACATCATTATTACTCGTATTAACAATTGAAGTTTCTAAATGCCAAATTGCGCTTTTGTGTGTCAAGTTATGAAGAATGTGAGATGAGGTTGGAAATGGAGGTTTAAGGTTTTCTGGCTATGTGAAGTCAGATCATTTTAAGTGGACATATTTGGATTTTGTGTGTTTTGAACAAGAAGTCAATGGTTTGTGAGATTATGCTCTTGAAATAAAATGATGATCTTATCGTTTTATTTTGCACAGTGCTGTGTGATGTCTGGGTTAAGTATGGCTCAGTGTCCCTTTCTATTCCTGTTATTTCTTTTCTATTCCATTATTTACCCTCCGACAGTTTACATAACTTAATGATGTAGTTAATTACTGTACAAAGGCACTAATTAGATGTTTTTTTATATTTGTGGGTAGCAGCTCAACCCTCACCAGTCCTCTTCGATGACTTTCCTGATGTTATGCACCTGAGTCAACTAAAGCAAAGGGTGTGTGTGTTTTGACAGATGAATCACTCCGAAGTATAAAACCAGCACAAGTCAGGGTCTGTTTGTAGCCTATTGGTCAAAAATTGACAAGATGATAAAGGGATGACATGAGTAGGCCTACGTATTTCACATGCAGGCAAAAGCATTTATAACATGTAAATGAAAACAACAGAAAACTTAAATAAGCATAAAGTGTATTGAAAAAAAGGCAAATATAATATAGAAATTTGAAAAAAAATAAAATTGGGCAAAAAATTATTTTACATGTAGAGACAAACAAGTTAATGGGCCTTGAGTTAATGATTCAGGCTCAAAAGGGAGTTGTCATAGAGAAAAAAAATTGGGTGCGAATTACAAATCTGAGAGCACAAATGACTAAATAGCATGAATTAGGCTACTAATTCGAGAGCACAAATTATCAAATGGAGAGCACAAATTGAGAACACTTATTAAATGGATAACTTGAATCATTAAATCAAGAGCACACATTACTAATTCAAGGGCACAAATCAGTTTTCCAGGACACTTCCCGTGCTCCCTAAAAGAGCCTTTTTGGCTTTGAAAAAACGTACGGACTCGGAGTTAACCGTTGGGACCGTTGGGACGAAGGCACAAGAACGAGGGAATGACGTAGAATTCGACAAAAGGCGGACAGAGCTTTGCGGCGACGTTTTCGGTACGTGGGAATAGAAGCAGAGTGATACCTCTCTATGTTGTCTCCTCTGTGGTTAAAGAATGGACTGAGCACCTGGTCATACCTGCCGGGTTACTTCTGACGTCACGTGCTAGAAACAGTGAGGTCGCTACTTGTGGACCGAGTTACGGGTTGTTTCGGTGTTTTGACCGGAGTGAAAACAGGTACGTCAGTCATTAACGTTGGATAGTTTTATCTGTTTGTGTCACAAGATTCGGCCGTAAATACAGAGTGGCTAAACAAGTTTTAGCTTTAGCTTGAGCTTGAAAGTACGTTCCTCACTGCGCCGCACCAGGCCTAGCTACACTTCGATGTTTACACGGGATTGAAAAAGCTTTTTAAAACTCAGAATAAACTTCACTATAGAGCTGGTAAACAAAGATCTGTTTTTTAAGTGAAAATCCAACAGTAGACTGTGTTGACAGACTCTCTGTAACAAGCTGAAAGTAGCAGCTCTCAATTTACATTTTCAGTGTTAGTAAAGCACTGTGTGGCATTCATGTATCACTTATTAAAACAGAAAAAGTAAGACAATTAAAGTAACGTTTAGCAAAGTAGACATTGAGAAGGAAAATACAGTGCACAAACAATTAAATAAAACCACAAATTGAGTAACGTTAGGGTGCAATTATAATACACATCTCTCTTGAAACCAGATTAAAACAAGTTACACTTGACAGTCTTTTTGGGGGTGGGGATGGGGGGGATTAAAAATTGAAAATCTACTTTTTAAACCAAAAAAATCTCACTTATTTTACAGTTCAGAAATGTATTACGAATCCTGCCATGGTTTACACCTTCATCTCACAGTCACAACAGCTTAATTTTAAAGCTATTTCAGCTGCTGTTGTTGCAGTTGACTATATGTAGTTGTATTGTAGCCGACAGGCAAAGTCCAGGCTGTTTCCTTTGTTTTCAGAGAGCAGGAATGCAGCCATGTTTATAAAGCTTGTTACTCACTTCACAGCTGAAATGTTTCAGTGTTTTCTGTTAATAATTGGCCTTACATATATTCCAAAGTTGGATTGAGCTTGGCGTGACACACTTGGGACTAGAGCCTCCTTTTAATATTTAAGTACAAGTGAATTTTAGTTTTGACTGAAGTAAGATTTAGTAGTTTGTTTAGCATGGCTGGTCTGAAAGCATGGATATGGGAGTTATCTGTTTTAGTAAATAAGCATCACTCTGTTATCAGTTCTGAATTGGAAAATATTTCCTCTGTAAATTTTATATATTGTTGACATTACAGTCTGGGGTGTGGAGAGTTTTGGAGAGTGTTGGTATGTTTAGAGGAGGTAAAAGGTAAGGTAAAAGGTGCAGCAGCTGCCTAGGGTTTGTGCAATAGTCGTGTATTGTTACGTGTAGTACTGTTTGTTTGATTGTGTTTATACTGTTCTATGTCTGTGATTTGTATTTATTGAATTCAGAACTGCTGTGCAGAGTCCCCACATGGACATTAAAGTATATTAGAGTTGACTTGATTGGTCAATTAGTCGACTGACAGAAAATTAATCTCCAACAATGTTGACAATGAATTATTCCTTTAAGTTATGTTTCAAACAAAAAATGGCAAAATTTGCTTCTCAAATGTGAAGATTTCTCGCTTTAGTTTTACGTCACTTTGGGTTTTGACAACTGGACAAGTCAAGCACTTTGAGTATGTTACATAGACCAAACAATTCATTGGTTAATCGGAAAAGTATTCACCAGATTCTTTGATAATGAAGCTACAGTAGTGGTTAATTGCAGCACTGAAGTAAATTCTTTTCTAATATATGATTTTGACTTTATTAACAGTGGTGGAATCAGGAAAAGATACTACATTATTATCTCCTTCAAAGAATTGGACATAATACTGAGATAGATATATATTAAGTTTCTAATTCACTCTCACTGGATTTGTTGTTTTGGTGTTTGGGAGCCTTTTTCTTCACCATTTTATACTTAAATTAAGGTAAACACATATTTATAGCAATCTTTAAGTGGAATTTCCCAGATTTTCTGACATACACTCAAACAGGACTGACAGCTGCACAAACTCAAACTTGCTCTTTACACTGCATTTATCTGTGCAGGGGCAGGGCAAGGCATATAGGGCACCACACCAATGATAAACAATGAACTTTGATTTTTTCTTTTTTTCTTTTTTTTTTTGTGAAGCTGAAGTGAAGCAGGACATTGTTTTAAACATGGTTGTAATTTTTTTCCCCTCTCACATAGAAATCACCGAATGTGGCCAAAAATGACTTTTAGCAACTGGAAGAAACTTTGCTAACAGTCAGACTCTTAACAGGTATTGAATGAAAAGAGAGAAAATTGAATTTAAAAACTCAAGAATGTCTGGCCTCGGTGATTTAATCCCAGAATTAAGTTCACTTTCACCTGCTGGTCCAACTGCAGAGCCACAAATAGCAGGAAGTAAAAAGCCACAAGAGAGCAACAGTTTAGAGGAAAGAAAGGAGATTACAGACGAGGAGGAAGAAGAAGAGGATTTAAATAAGGAGGAAGAAGAAGAGAAAGAGGAAATGACCAGCTCTGCTCTTCTGGAGCCAAGCACTCTGCCATGGCCTGGTGACAAAGACAAGAGGCCTCAGACGGACAGCAATGATGGAGTCTGGTCAGAAAAAAGAGTTTCAGAGCCTGAAGAGGGGGACACGGGGATCAGTGGAGGAAGTCAGGACCTGTCAGAGGAGCAGAGCCAGGCAGAGAGTGACAGAAAGAGCCAGACCAAGTGGAGGGAGAGCATGCCTGAGGGCGAGAGGTGGAGGGACGATGAGATCGAGGTGCGGCGGGGCGATAAAGAGGACGGCTCACTGGCAGACGAAGAAGAGTCGACCTGGAACTCCGAGAAATCTGCTCTGGGTTTCACTCCACGAGTCACGATTGTGCGTCTGACCAGGAAAGAGCTTCCTGAGGAGAGCGGGCTCTACATAGAGAAGGACGACAAGATGGAGCCGCAGATGGAGCCCAACCCAGCGGAGCAGTTTTACTCCGAGTGCACAGAACAGGGCGACAAGTACTGTGAGTATAAAACACAAACTAGACTTTACTGCATCTGGGCACATAGTTATTAAGAATTACACTTGAGTAGTAAAAACATTATTTGCTAAGAGTGAGCAATAAGAAACATTTATTGAACGACTGACAGTGAAATGTAGGAGTAACATTTAGGAGTCACCACATTCATCATGTTTGCCCTGAGCAGGAACAGCCAATCAGAGACATGGATTTACCCCACATCTCTACATTTTACTCACTTCTGAAATTTTTTTTAATTAAAACATTTTAAAAAGTGTATTTTATTTGTGAATAATCTCCACTAACAATTAACATGTGAAATTAACAATAATCTAATATATTTATAACATTAAAAAACAACAAACAAAAAAAAAAAAAAAAAAAAAAATATATATATATATGAAATTGAAACAAATTGGAAATTCAGAGGTGCATTAGAGAAATAAAATGAGGAGAATTTGGTATTGACAATAAAGAGGCATGGGAAGTGATTGTTTTGTTTTATTGTTTTTACATTTATCAGGGCACAGACAAATGTTATCATTCTGTCAAATGTGTGTTTTGGAGCTAGTAGCTAACTGAATTGAATTCTGTGAATGAACACCTTTTTAAAAAATTAAAAAATAAATAAAAGTCTAGTTTCAAGTATTTTTTTCCCATTTTAAGCCTTTAATGAGAGAGAGAGAGACAGAGAGAGAGAGAGCTGTGCTGTGGATTTTAAGTCATTTAGTCTAATTACGCAAAATGATCAACAAATAACTTTCATTTGATTAACTGGTCACATATCAGATTGCTGTGCTTGTTCTAATCCAGGCAGGTTAAAGTATTTTCAGAAGCACAATTCCACTCATTAAGTGAGTCACTGCACTCTTGAGTCTTGCAGCAGAGTAATGATCTCTTTTTTCCTTAATCAGATATAATTACATGTCTTCTCCCAATAAAGACAGTTATACATGTTGGTTTTCCACACTTTTCCTTCCTCAGACCTGTGTGAGCACCTGTGCAGTGAAAAACTGAAGCTGGCTCTGGCGACGGTGGCCGCTGGGATCCTCTTCCCTCTCCTGGTGTGGGGAGGTTACACCCTCCTTCCCTTTGACTCACCGCTGCTGGAGAGCACCCCCCTCAGGGTGGTGTACACACTACGCTGCTCCTTCTTCGCCATCCTCCCCATCCTGCTCGGTAAGACCTCATGTGTTAAGTTTATCAGGTATTGAAACAAACACTAAATGTAATTTTAAAATGAACACTGTAAGCTGTAAACAAAAAACTTCACACAGGATTATACCTGGTAATATTGACCCTCGTCTCTCTGCAGGTGTGGTGGTGCAGGGCGTGGCCCGGCTGCGTTACAGCGTGCTGAAGCCCCTCTATCAGAGTAAACTGGTGAACAGAGAGGTGGCGGTGCACTGGCACTACGTCAATGAATCACTGGCCCTCTTCCTCTTCTACTTCTTGCAGCTCGCTGTCATGGCAAGCTACATCAGCCAGGACCTGGTCAAGTTGGTGCCGCTGCTCACCATCATATTTGTTCTTGGCAGGTACGTGTGCTTGCTGTCACCTGCTGTTAAATGTGAGGATCGTCAAAGTCGGTATGATTCATCCTCTGGGTGCAATGAATGTCTGTACACAATTTGATCTTCCATCCAAAGGTTTTTGAGATATTTCAGTCTGGAGCACAGTGGTGGACTGACAAACCAACATACATTGCCATCTCTAGAGCCACACAGCTAGCATGGCTATAAAATGTGAAAGGCCCCAAGAGGCCAAAACCCCAACAAATACGTTTTGTTTTATATAAAACAATTTTTGTTAGGATTTCCAAAAGCCTTTAATGTGATGATTGTTTCAGTTTTTTGAGTGTACAACAGTTAATTTAAATGTCTTCCCTGCCATGACTGCTTAATGCTATAATCAGTTTGGTGTTTGGTTGCACTTTGGCTTATGAAGGAAATAAACTGTTGGTCTTATTTGAATAGCTGTCTAGCTTCTGACGTCATCCTGTTGGTCAAAACATGTATCTCATTATACTTACAAAACAGACAAGTCAGTGACAGAGTTGTTTTCTGCAGAGAGCTCATGCTGAGTTTGTACTCGGTTTAATGAGTGAGTTGAAAATGTCAGGCTGCATGTTTCCTTTCCAGCTAGTAAAGAATTGTCTTTCTGTAGATTTAGTCATTCATTCCTATCAGTCACATAACTTGCTCAGCATGCCTGAAATACACAAACATGACACAAGGCAGGGATGAATACAAATCCCCAGTTTCACCATATTATCTAAACCACTGACTGTGTGGGAGTGAAAATGTAGGTGAATGTTTAACTTATTACCCCATTCTGTCTATTGTTAGTGTGCAGAGCTACCTCCTGTTATAACTCTGATCTGTGGTACTTACCGTGGCCATGCATGCAAAGTTTACAGTGCTGACGGACAATTATAGCAGTCGTTTTGGGTACAGCAGTCACCTTTTCCACTTCCAAATGAACTGGTTAAACTGGGGATGTGTTTTAAACCCGTCTGATCACTCATAGGTCGAATTAATGTATTTACCACTGTGCAAGTCTGAAGTTTACAAACCAGACTCTTTTCTTTTCCTTTTTCCTTTCTTGTTTCTTTTCTTTTCCTTTTTTTTTATTAAATATTTTCTTTTACAGTTTTGCTTTTACACAGGATTATACATTTAGGAAAATCATTCTACAACACTAACATTACACTAATAAACCACTACAACAACGCATAAGTTGGGGTTAGGAGGTGGAGGGCCACTACAGTACTGTATCACCTAATTAAAGATTTAATTTAGTTACCTACACTGGCGATCATAGGGTCCACCTGAGGAAATCACCTCAGAAACTGACTCAAAAACAGGAAAATGAAGAAAAGATGACACCACTGGGGCGACGGGAGAGTGTTCATCATATCGCAGCTCCTCACTCGATCCCAAATCATTCAGGGATCATAATTAATAACACTTAACATCAACTATTCTTTCCATACGTTTTAAATATGTTTTAATAATAAAGGAGCCAATCATCTAACAAAGCAAGCAAGGCCTCTAAGCTCTAATAGTGAGTTGTACAAACCAGGCTCTGGATGCTTTTTGCATTTCAACATCAAGTTTCAGTTGTGACTACTGTGGAAAAAACTGAACTCAGGCAGAATCAAAGGCAGGATGAGGGGAAATTAGAACGAGTAAAAAAAGCATCTATTAAGTTATTAATCCAGATCCTTTGAGTCATCAGGCACTTGACACAAAAACCGATGAAAGAGTTAAGCCGTCTAATGTTCCTGCTGAAAAGGGAGAGTGGGTGTACGAGATGATGTGGGTTGTGATCACGTCTTTTTGTCATTATTTATCCAAATCAAGCTGATTTATAAATTAAACAAGAAACAATGGATCCAAGTCTGAGTACAAACGTCTCATCTGCCTCTGTAACTTATGATTTGTGTTGTTTTCTGTGCCGCAGGCTGATCTACTGGCTCTGCCTCTCTCTGGGCAGCAGCATCAGGGCCCTCGGTTTCGGCTTCTCCTTCTTTCCCATACTGGTCATGCTGGGCGTCAACCTGTACTACATCTGCTCGTCGGTCGGACATGAAGCGGTTTTCGACGTTGAACCGCCCACTACAGCTCCTCCTCCCAGGCAGCGCTGGTGGGGTTAAAGGGCGACGTCCAAAAACGTGGTAAAACACCTTTTTAGTATCATGACACAACAACACTCAGACAATCTGAAGCCACCGCCAGAAAAAATGCCTGTGTTTGATCATTTCTTTGGACTTTTGTTCACAAAGAAATCAATGACATGAAGCAGGTTGTGGGTACATTTGTAGCTTGAATCTTCTTCTCTGTATTAAAAAAATACAGAAATTCAACAATATTCACGTTGGTAGTTAAAAAAGGAAGTTGAAAACATTTACATACACAACAAAGCTCTTATCTGCATGCAAATTAAAACTCTACAGAGATGTGGTCTGAAGAAGGGCTCTAATGAAGACAAAAATAAGACGTTAAACCTGAAAACTCTTTATGAAATCATTTTTTATTGATCACAGGCTTTTCTTTGTTTATAGCAGCGTTAGCTGTAGGGCTATTTGTGGATAGTCTCTTTTCTTTCTTTTGAAGGATTGATTTTTTTCAGTGCATGAGTATTTAAAGTAAATCTGATCAATATTTGGGACGCTGAATGAGTTCAATAAAGCTTCATTAATAAAATTTAACACT
The DNA here is from genome assembly GCA_002120245.1 of Maccullochella peelii. NCBI lineage: Eukaryota > Metazoa > Chordata > Actinopteri > Centrarchiformes > Percichthyidae > Maccullochella > Maccullochella peelii. The sequence goes on from LKNJ01000419.1 coordinate 184,899, forward strand.
CAACATTGTGCAGCAGCTGATTATTCAGATCCAAATGACTGAGGGGGGGATGTTACTTTTAATCGATTATCTGTTCAGCCAAGAAAAATCATGATTACAATTAAAGTTGAATGGCAAGTTGTAAATGTGGGTCCTCTGTGATCACAATGATGATGTTAATAATAAAATAATAAATAATGTTAAGTTAATAATATAGAGCACTTATCAAAATATGATGATGAATGAGTATTGAGCAGTTCTGTGATTTTGATAACTCTCTCTCACACACACAACCAGTGTTTTGCCTGTAACCTCAAACACAGAGATGATAGGAGTTTTGCAACTTGTTAGAGCTCCTATATTTTAAAGAGGAAGTAAACTATTATACACAGTATATAATAGTAGGATTTAGAGTGCATCATAGCACAGAGACAGCTCTGGTTGAAAGTTACATCAGATAAAGGACTAATTTAAAATGGAACGGTCTTAATCTATTTTCATGACTTCACATATAAATAGAGACTAAGACTAATATTAGACTCTGAAAGTCTACTTAGAAGTGATGCAATGAATGAGAGGCCCAATGAACATCTAAGTAGACTTTCAGAGGGTACTTCACTTAGTGTAATTATTGATCAGTCTTTCTAAGGTGTTGTAACTTTAATGTAGAGGGTTAGTCTTTATGTTGGTTTGCATTCTATATTCACCTCTGTGCTGTTTAATTCAAGCTAACAGTTTGAAGTGCTATTTAACAGTTAATTCAAATACCTCTCTCTGCCACAAACACCACAACCGACTAACTACAAGCTATACTTAATCACATCAGCATCACTTCTAGTAGACTCAGAGGGTGTTTGAATTAACTAACAGTACTTTCAGTACTTTTCTGATACAATAAAAGAAGACATCGGCCTAACTAACTACTATCTTTTCTTGCTCACCCTGTTGGATGCATCACTCTAGGACGTCAGAGAGTACTTCACTTAGTCTATTTATTGTTATCATCAGCCTTTCTGTTATTGTTATTGGGGCTTGGTACCCAAAACCTCTGGTGGGGAAGATAATGATATCTCCCCCCTCAATGTTGTCCTGGCTTCCCCTTGCCGTAGCATTTTGTGTCGTACCTCTTCAATCTCTAGTAGTGAGCAAACCCTAGGCTCGCCCTCACCTGGAATCGAACCCTGTTCTCCTGCACCCAAGTCAGCGGAGTTAACCGCTGCGCTAAACCGTCCGACAGAGTAGAATTAAACGGAGACAACAGTTATTGGGGATGTCGTCACATATTAAACTAGATCTGTTGGCACTTTGTTAAATTTCCCAGATATGATTCATAGCCCATAGCGGTTGTTATTCAGGAAGCACGACTAAATAACTGATTCAATCCCTGAAACCATGATTGGACACTCTGCTGTAGAAACCGATATGAATTAATAAATTTATAATAATAAATTTCAGCTTTCAGCATTCCCATGCATTTTCTGCAGGAAATGCAGTTTTTCTAGTTCTGATTGTTAGACCGTTCACAAAACTGTTGAACGTGAAGTTTTCAAAGATTTTGAACATTTTCAGACCGTGACGTGACGTGACGTCTTCATAGGTCTTGTTTTGTCCGACCAACCCCCAAAGTTATTTCGTTTAATATCATATAAGACTTAGAAATCAGAAGCCCCTCACATTTGACAAGCTGGAACCAGATAATTTTTGGCATTTTTACTTAAGACTTAAACAGTCGATTATCAAGATAGTTTCCAATTAATGTAACTAATATATAATAATGTAAAACTCTCAAAACCTATTTTTAGTATTGATACATTAAGTAAATTTTTCAACCAATCCTACTGTACTTTTATTTTAATTGCAGAGCTTTTCCTAGTAATCTGGTATTTTTGCATTGTATTGCTTACATACAGGATCTAAACATTCACACATTTTATTAAAAGATAAAAACAAGACAAAAACATAATTTTAAAGTTGGGTAAAAAGATCACATGAATGAAGCTGTGATTTTTATTGCTCTTTTGCTAAATTATTGTTTAATCTCAGTGTGTCAGATGTTGACTCGCTCACAGGAGGTCATGAGAGATCAGCTAAATTTAGCCGTGTAGATATCACTGAATGTGTGAAATGAAGCTTCGTCGCACGTGTTTGTAACTGTGACAATGAGCAGAGGAAGAAGAGAAAGAAAGCTCAGATGATAAAGAGGACAAACGCTCTAATGCACTTTAGTTTTGTTACACAGTAAACAGAAGTCAGTGGTTCACATTTTCCATTTTCATGACCGTTTAAAAAATAAACCAGACTCAAGTTCATTTCACTTTGTCTATTTAATATATAAAATACGGTAAAACATACGCAAAAAGGGTAAGGTCTCAAGGGACTTGGATACTTTGGTACAACAAACACTTTTTTGTAAAAGCGGTATAGAATTTCAATAACATCAGTGCATACTTTGTATATGAAAATATACACAAATTGTACATCATTCTCAAAAACAACAAAGAAATATTTTCTTTACAACAAAAACCCAAAGCAGACTAGCTCAACACAATATATTAGCTATAAATTTCATCTTTAGTATATCATGCTACATTATTCTGAGTTGTTTTAAAACTCATTTGTGATGCATGTCCTTTATCATTACTGTACGTAACATAAGTCGTGTTGTTACCTGCATCCCATGCATTTACATTTTTCAAATTTCATGAATTACAAATTTCAGTTGTTTCCCGTTTTTATAAATATATTCTATATCTTAATTAAAACTGCAGCATTTAACTGGTATTTCCTTCATTGCATTTGCTAATACCACAATAACTGATCGTGCAATTTTCAGCAAGTTGTTAAAAAAAAAAAAAAAAGGAAACCAGTACTATATGTTTATGATAAGGAAGAGAAAATAAAAAAAACTATCCTACACAAAATAGCAATAAAATAAAAGCTCCATAATAATATAATAGACAATGGAACTGTCACCAGCACAAATTAATCCAAAAATAGTGAGATTCTAAAAAACATTGTACACAACAAGTAACAGGGGTGCACGTTTTCATTTCTCATATAGATTGTCTTGTGACTACACTGCTAGATTGGACAGAAAACCTTTTTGTACATAAACAAACTGCATGAGGCAGGATGCTGAAGCCAACCGGTGTGGTGTCACATTTCAGTCAACTATCAGCGCCCACAAACACAAAGAGGAAATCAGTTTGTTTTTTTTAAATGGGAATGACTACGTCGTAAAGTAGGAGATCATTATTTGTCTGAAGGCTGACACTGTTGGATCGTTTAAGTAGTATAGTTCGACATTTTGGGAAATACGTTTATTCGCTTTCTTCACCAGTTAGATGAGAAGATTGATACCACTCTCAAATTGCTTGGCTATGTCCAGAGGTAAAAAAATCCACCTGACGCTACCTCTAAATCTTACTAATTAGTAATTAACAAGAATAGCAAAACCTCCTGTTATTTCAGTGTGTTCACGCATTATTTCAAGATGGTTACCCCCGCTGTTAGCCTTGTAGTCACATCGTTTAAATAGCCTGAATTTGCTACTTTTGCTGTGTTATGTATTTGCAGCAGTTTGTTAACATGTGAAACCAGAAGCTGAATTAATTGTACAAATGTTGGATTTTATTTAGATGTCACTTCCAGCGAAGGTGGCTTTGCGGCCATTTTGCCAACAGTTTGTTGACACTTCCTGTAGTTCTTTTCACAAAACGGTAGATTGACATTACCGCTTTCTCCAAGTGCGTTTCCATCTACCTGTTTTAATGCACATGTTCAACTTGCGTGTAAAAAAAACTTGAGTGGAAACAAATATCACAAAAACGCTTATTACGCTTGGCTGAGGTGGGAAAGTTGGTGTGTCGATAAAAGCAAAATGTGACTAGGCGAATATATCATGAGGTACATGAAGCACATGACTTTAACGTCCACTGAAACTTCCGCTCCACTGAAGAGACGTAAATTGCAGTAGGTGAAAACCTCAGTAGTGTGGAGCGATGAGGCAGTTTCATTATTAGTTTGAGGAAGGTTACAAACAAACGGCAAATTTCCATCAAGTTTTCCACATTGTTTTTGTTCGTTTGTGGTTTGATTGGCGGTCCTTTTAATTACGTTGCCCCCTCTTCTTCTGCAATGGTTTAATGGCACCAGATTGGAAAATTAGCACCACCATAATCGCATGACAGTAGTGGGTGGCAACGCACATTCACATTTTCTATTGCTGATTTTTTTGGAATTTCGTCTAAACATTTACGCTAAATTTGGATGAAAATTGCTTGTAATAACAGTCTAAACGATATGACATGAATGCGGCATTAGAGTTGAGCTACAGAGGTGCTGGTAGGTGGGTTCTGTTACCTTTGGACAGAAAGGCTAGGTGTTTGCCCCCGTTTCCTGCTAAGCATAGTCTGTTGGCTGTAACTTCAAATTTACCGCACAAACACGAGTATTGATCTTCCCAAAATGTAGAACTATTCCTTTAACGGTTTAAGAGGCAAGTTTTCTCCAACACGAGTTTATTGAAAGTGTTTGATGTTAAATTGTTTAACAAGGATGATTGAAAGAAGAAAACAGCACTAACCTGAAATTAGCAGAGTGAAAAGCTACCCACCACACTGTCGAATGAGGGACGGAAAACCTCAACACTGGTGTGAAAGTGTCACACAGCACAAGGATGTTTTTTCCGGACGCTCGCCATAAACCCACAGTGTCTGTGTCAAAGGCTGGTTTCACACTCTGCTGTGGGCTGTAACTAATCATACCAAACTGCATGAATTCATAATAGCCGCCATGTCCACTTCCTCCACTGACTTCAAAGTGTAGGATTGTTTAAGTGGATAATAAACAGTCAACAACACCAGTCTGCGCTTTAAGCATTGTCTCAAGGGATAAAAAGGTCAAGCAATCAGGAGAAACTTCCTATTTGTAGGCTATAAACAACCTGTGTACACACACTCATACACAAACCTGAAATGGTTCAGACAAAACTAATTTGTACTATAAAACTTACAATTAAACAACAAACAGCACTTGGTAGCCAATTTCTTGACTTAACTTCAAAGTGGGAAAAAAAAGGCATAATCTGTGTCTGCTTAAAGTGGAAAAGACTTTACACAAATCCGTCAATCAAAATATGCGTCAAAGAAGTGCGTTTTATCTCTTAACTACACTAAAAGTGATCGGCAGTGTCCTAATCATGTCACGTTGAGGTGGTTATAGACAATTTTACTTTGATCGTGGGTTTAAAAAAAAAAAAAAAAAGTGTGGTAGGAGAATATGATGACACCACAACCAAGCAGGCCTCTGTGAGTGAGGGACAGAAAGTGCACACACACCATCAACACTAGCATAAAATAGGTTTACTGAAACGAGTCTCTATCCACCAGCCCTACCTGGTGTGGCGTAACCCCTGCACCATAGCTCGAAACATATCAAATTCACACTCATATATGCAAACAGATCCACTGAGAATCAACACATTGCTTGTTTTTAGGGATACCTAGCAAAGTCTATGCAAATATATTCATATGTACATACACGTCGTTGAAGCTGAAAAGCTATTTTACTTTTGTCGCCAACTGAAGCGGTAGAAATATATAGAAAATGTCTTTTTCCTTTCACTTTCTGAAACACGGCAAAGAGCTAAGGAGAGCTAGAGGGAGCTAAAGAGGACATCAAAGCTTTTGTATAAGGAGTGAGTTTTATACAAAGTCAGAATTCCTACTTCTGGATAACTATCAGACCTTCAAAACATTTTTTTTTTTTTTTTTTAAATACCAACAGATAAAGAACACTTGGACCAAAGGAACCAAATACTTCCCTACCGAAAAAAGCCACCAGAGGCTCAAAAAACTTGTACTATGCATTTAACTGGATGGCATCTACTCCTGGTTAATAAGCTGAGTGACTGGAACTTGGATGGACATTGTTGCAGCAGAAATCCAGCCAGAGGAGATGAGGTGAGAGGACGGGAGGAGCACCCAGTCTGAGGAGAGAGTGGCGGCAAATTCAAAGCCTGAAACGCATTGACAGTTGCTAGTTCTCGTTTCCGTGACAGTGCGAGTGATAATTTGTCAGTGTCTCTGCACCAAGTGCGAGAGGCATTTGGCATTTTTTTTTGTTGTTGAAGAGAGGTTGATATTAGCACTCTGGCAAGGTCCTCGACTCTACAGCCGCAGAGTGCCACCTGAGGGGTGTTCGGCTGAGGTCAGTCAATGTGGCGGCGGAAAGAACCAATCATGGTGAAGTGTCCATACCTACAAAGAACCTGTTTGAGTCTGTTTGCTCAGTGCCAAACTTGCCTCAGTCCTCAAACTTGCCCAGATTACGTTATATCCAAAAGTGCAGTTTGGAAGTGACTTATGGAAGAATGGACAGCACACAACCCAAGCGATGTTGGATTTCAAAGAGCAGGAAGTGGTGAGTCATATGACAGACGTCCCATAATGTCGACAAGCCACCAATCACATTGTGAACAATGTAGCAGAGCTCAATGTAAATACATGAAGGTTATGCAGAAACCACGTGAAAGAAATGTTTTTATGGTTTCGTCAGATTGCAAAAAGGTTTAAACCCTAATTTCTACCAAAAGAAATTATTACACCGGAGTCCATTCAAGCAAGAAGGCTTTAAAAATCTACTGTCCTTCTATTCAAGGGGCTACCCGGGACAAAATATCCAGCTGAGTACTAAGCTATCCTCTCCTCCCTCAGAGCGTGATCTCCAAAGGATTTTTATTTTTTTTTATGTTATTTTGGCAAAGCCTCATAAGTCTGGGTGACGCAGCAGAGTTGTATAATTTTGGACAGAGGCAGGTGTGTGATGATAGTGTCACATGGCAGTGGGGTCGAAGCAGTGGGTGTTTAAGGATGAGTGTGGGTGTGTGTTGTGGGTGTTTTTAAGGGTCACCAAAACTTCGCTGTGGGTGCAGAGGGGGGCCGCAAGCGACTCTATGTGACCCAGGCGTCCAATCTCATGCGCTTGATGTTTCCTCCCTCCTGGTCTGCTTCGTTCGACGCCCTGAGCAGCTCGGCTGAGGGGCTGAAGTCGGGCGGCACAGACCGGCTGGCGGGGCCGCCGCTTCCTGTAGCACCACCGCCGCCTCCACCTGCGCCTCCGCTGCCAGCTGCACCGGCGTCATCACGATCACTGCCTTCAAAGGAGCTGGCGTTGCTGCTTACGCTGTCTGCAGGCGAGCGGCCGGTTGGGGGCTCCAGGCACAGCAGGGAGCCGGGGTACTGTGGCGGTGCGGTCAGGATGGCTCCTCCTGAGGTCGAGGACGGCGTGTTGGAAGATGGAGGAGGGCAAGGGGTGCTGCGATCCCGGCCGGGCGAGACAGGCTCCGACTTGATGCTCACGCTAGAGTTTGTGTTGATGGTCAGCATGGCGCCTTGAGGTATATGCGTCACAGGCCTGAGAACAGGGTCACAGAGAACAGAGAGAGGAAGACGATGGAAGATTGTCCAAGAAGAAAGAAGAAAAAACAAACATGATTAGCTACTTGACAAAAGGCATACGAGAAACTGGAAGGTCACTCGCGTCAAGACAAAAACCCACATTACAAGGCACAGCACCAACAGGGAAAAGCCACACTCGATTAGTCAATAATCCAATCAATTCTGAGCCTTCAAAGCAGAAGTAACACCCCCACTGCTCCTAAAAGATCAACAGAACAGCCCAGGAAGCATGAAATGATTCGTGTGACAGGGTGGTTCGCAGTGAGTCAGCTATGATGTGGAGAAACTACAGATGACAAACAGAAAATAATCTCGGGTTAGAGAACATGGTGGAAACCGGAACTAAGTCTCTTTCCTTTTTGACTGCAGACAGCACCAGACATGCTTAGGGGGAGCCAGCCAAAAGCGCACAGACACAAAGGAAAAAGGAAGTGTGATACAGTACCGGCCCAACCACTCATCTCTACCCAAGAGCAGGTTGGACGGAGAGCCAACACTGTGGGGAGAAAACAAAATGTTGGAGCCCAAACCAAAAGGGAAGAGGTGGATTAGAAGGCATGTGTGGAGAAAAGTGTGAAACATTATTGCGAGCAGGGTTTCTTCAACAACAGCAATAATGTTAATAATGTCTTAGCATCAGAAACACAAGATCCTAATCTGCTGAATTTTTTTTGTTCAAGCACATGTAAAAATCCAGACATGAAAATCTTGTTTTCTGATCTACAAACAGTGCGTGGAGCATTTACCCAAAAATAAGTGAGTTCATCAGGACAGTGCACATTTGCCTTACTACAGAGTGTATACGGTGGCCCTTAAGGACAAAAAATGCATACAGGAGTGAATGTAAAAACATGAACGTCTTGGCCAGACTTTTCACCTCAGTGTGGTACTTACTGTGAAGTATTATTTTTATCAAAAGAAATGCGCCCTAAAGGCTGAAAATACATGAAGCTTTGATAGGTTTTATATTTGAATTGTTTCTAATTTTGGAGTGCATTACTCTTAATGTTTGCGTATGCATTTTGACATTTTCTACATTTCATGATTTTGACCACTGGGCTTTCACTCTTGCATGTGTTTTGATCCTTAGAGGCCACCATATTTGTGGGTGTTCCAGAGCTGAAGCATAAAATAGGTGTGGACAAAATAAAGAAATTGTCTTTTTGACTTCTCAGAGCTGGGACTTACAATTATTTGTTCTTAAATCTCTGCATATAATGACCCTTTGCTGCAGTGTTACAATGTTATGATTGAATAGTTTGGGTGCAAGAAAAAAACTAACATTATTAAAGATTTACTGCATTAACTTCCTGCTTTGTTATTTGTGCAGCTAGCTAAATACAATTTAATAATGCATCAGGAAAGTTACTTTACAAAAGTTTAGGAATGAATATACTGTAGTTAGTAGTTTATCCATCAAACTCGGCTAATAGCATGCACACTTTGTATCATATTTTAAGATTTCGAGTCATCATGAATTATTAACACAAATGTAGTAAACTGCCTCACAACTTCTTGGATTACTTGCATCAAAAGCTCTATTACAACTTCACTGATGCTGAATAAAAACAAAGAAACTTACAAAAACAAGCTTATTTGTAAAAAGTAATTCAGTAAAATATAGTAACTACATTTACAAAGATGGAGAACTGCGTTTTTAGGCTGCTTAGTCGACTAAACTGGTTTTGAAAATGTATATTCTCCTAATCTTTGTCAGCTAAAAGAATAACAACCTTCATATTTTATGTTGAGTGTTAAAGGTTTAGAAAGTTTAAGGCCAGTTTTTTATGCGTTAATGAAATAAAAGTATGGCTGCCTTTATGGCAACATATACCGTATGTAGTTTTATTTAAGACAAAAGCCCTTCAAATGCAAAGTGGACCCCCCCCCCC
>LKNJ01000419.1:194262-206338 GCA_002120245.1 Maccullochella peelii
CCCTTCCTACAGACAAGGTCATGACATTTCACACACGCATACACTAGTAGTGGCTGTTCACCTCAGATTGGCAGCCAGACTGGACACCTGGCTAGACAGCTCGCTGCTCTGTTTGTCCACGCCCCACATGCTGTGGACAAGAGGAGAGAACACACTTCAAGGATCTGGTGTTCATGCTACCAAATACCCAACCCGAACGCTGCAGGGCCCAGCTCACGTCCTCTCATCTAAAACAGAGGCTTCTCAGTATTCTTCTTTATTAAATCTTGATATCTTATATAAAAAGGGAGAAAAAAGTGAACAATGTCTGCTAAGGCCATTTTCAAAAAAATTCTTTCTTCAAATCCTGTTTCATTCACTTGCAGCCAATTACATCAAAATCAAGTTCAATTATTGTACACTGCTGGCAGAAACTCACTTCCTTAAAGAAAAGTTTTTATTCTGACTTTGAGATTGAATATCATCATGAATGTCTTTGAAGGACTGAACAAAGTTGTGTTTACAGCAACAAGACACAACAAATGTGTATGTGTGTCCCAAATATTTATTCCATTATTTATTAAAATATCTTTAAATTAAACTTGATAATCATTTTGCATCTAAATAAAAATGAGGATATAAAACATTTAACTTTGTGTCACTGTCCAAACCCTCATGAAGTTCACTGTATAACATATTGGTTTGTATTAAAGCGTGTTTAGGTATGCTTTAGCTAATATTAACAATATCTAACTGACCTGATTTTGCTCACATTGGTACATTATTATGCCAGATGTTTTCTGTGCTGTGTGTGTTTAAGTTTTTGTTTAGTCACTGAAGGGGGCATGACTGCCAGTACAGGGCACACTCATAATAAAAAGAGCACAGTTTGTCCAGCAACCCGATGCAGCTTTGCAGAGGTTTAGAAATTTGGAAGTCACCGTTTTAAACTGTGTTTAACACAAACATAAATTATTTCTTTTAATTCTTTACAATGCACTGAGATCAAATGAGGTGCATGCTGCTGTTCTTTCTTTAAAAATATATCTTAATTGTTTAGTATATGTAAATATTATACTATATAAAGGGGAAAAAATGTTTTACATCAAGGAGCCTTAACTGCCATAAAAAAAGTGCTTTTAAAAAGGATACATTTGTGCAATTATTCTGATATTGATTTGAGTTTGTTATACACGACATTAATAAGTTCTACTTTTGGATTGCCAGGTTGAAAAATATCTGTTGCTGTAGAGTCATTAAGGCCAATTCTTAATAAAAGACTGCCATTTCAAATAAGCCATCAGTTATGCAGTTACAAATGTTACTCGAGTTATTAATAAATTATCTTTGAGACAGTGAAATAGTTTCCTCCCTCCAAACACTGCACAATGTTTCATACTGCTGAAGCGCATCAACTCCAGAAAAACTGAATACCAGATATTCAGACTGATGTTATGAAGAGGCTGAGATGGTGAGATGCTGGTGAGAGACCAATTCACTAAAAAGGAACGTGAATTGCTTGCATATAAAAGGTCATGGTATGGATATCATGCAAGCTGACTGGGAAGGTCAGTAGTAAAGTATTTCAGTATTACGAGGGTTATCAGTAGACCGAGAGCGTTGACACCAGGTTTAATAGAAAGACGCAGTGCCGATGAGAAAATGAAGAAAAGACTTACACCAAGTTGCTGAGTGATGCAAGATTAAGTTGTTGTTGTTGTTGTTGCTGCTGCTGCTGCTGTTGTTGTTGTTGCGGTTGCTGGGAAACAGCCTGCTGCTGTTGCCATGTGGTCACACTGCTTGGCAACAAGCCGCCAGGTGACGCCAGAGCGTGTAACGCAGTGATGTCTGCACTGGTCAGCTGGTACTCTGAGAGAACAAAGGATTAAAAAAAAGTCACAATCTAAAGCTCACATTTTCTTAATTTCATTCCCGGTATTATATATTTTTGTCAGTTTTAAAATTTGTTTTCTTTACCGAACCTTAGAGGTAAAATAATATATAATTATTTTTTTTTTATAGCTGTTGCTTTCTCCCTTAACTAAAAGGATATTTTCGCTCTTGCAGCTCATGTGTTTACTTCACCTGTGTTGTACGCTGTGGGCATGGCGGAGAAGGGCAGCCCCTGTGCCAGGAGGCTCGGTGTGGCCACGGAGACCACAGGTGTGGTGAGGGTTTGAGCCACCTGGGCTCCTGCTGCCAGCCGCTGGGCATTCTGTCAGAAGAGGACACCGATATTTTAGTCACAGTAGAAACAAGGAACAAACTTTCACATGTGGCCTCAAGCTCAAAGACTTATTTCAATGATGTAAATTCTGACATGCTGGGAATGACAATGTGCATATGGCTGGATTCGTAATGATGTACTGAGTCGAGTAAATCTCAAAGTCAAGCGGATTTACCATCAGGAGGTTCTTGATGACATGCATCAAAAACAGTTTCATAGTGCCATAAACAGACGTATTACATTAAAGGCAATTTATTCATCCATCAGATATAATTTTGTATTAGGGTGTTTTTTAAAAAGGTTTTTTTGGGGCAATTTACAACTTCATTAGATAGCGGTAGTGGAGAGATGACTGGAAATAAGGGTTTATTTTTTTAACAAGACTTCATATTAAGTCATTAAAGCACAATTTAACTTGCATATTGTGAACTGGTCAGATTTAGTAATTGTGTTTTTTTGTTTGTTTTTTAATCTAATTTTTCTTCTAGAATAAGTTTCTCATCATATATACGACTATATAATGCTATCTAGGGATGCAACTAACAATTACTTTCATTATCTATTAATCTGCCCATTATTTTCTGGATTAATCAATTCATCTCTTGGTCTATAAAATGTCAGAAAATAGTAAAAAGCCTCTCACAAGGTCCCGAAACCTTTTTCAAATTCCTTGTTTTGTTCGGCCAACAGTCCAAAATATTATTGAAGATATTTAACAAAAACAACAAATATTCACATTTAAGAAGCTGGAACCAGTAAATTTTAAATGTATTATAATGGTTTATTAAAGTTGCCGCAGTTTTCTGAAGAATGACTAATCAATTCATTGACTAATCATTTCAGCTGTAATAATATCTAACTGTAACTATACTGTACATACAGTACATGCTGTATTTTATATACTATGTTTTTTTCCTAGTTAAAAAGTATAGTAAATTAAAAATAAGCACCAGAAGTTATCTGCAGCTGTTGTGACACAGATGTTGTTTGACTTTGAATTGAATGTGAAGCTCATCTCATGTTTCTCCAGTGGATGTCACTAAAGGCCTTACAGGATGTTGCTTGGGTGCACTCCACAACAGTTTAACTGTACTTTTTATGTTTCAACCATTAATTTTTCATTCATTTTTAGAGGAGGCTAACAGGCTACAAACTTGCTGCTTGCTCAGTGTTTGTACATCAAGTCAGACATTTAGATGACAAATATTCAGTATTTCTCCAACACAGGTGCAGCAGACATGTGGTTCGATATGTGAAACGGCTACCTTGAGGTTTTATTATGTATCTGCGCTGAAAGACACAAATCTCTGAAGTAGCACAACACTCTTGAGTCTGGTTCAGCTGAATTATAACACAGATGAAAGCAAACTGAAGTCATTTGTAAGAAAAATAATAAAAGGTCTGCATACAAAAAGCCAAAGATGCAATAATTCTGGTCTGGAATTACTCTTCTGAATTGTGAGACCTTGTGAATGCAGTTTCCTCTCATCCTGAGAGGAAACATTTGGCCAGAGTTATGACTGCAGCACGAGAGAGGAGATAGACCGCAGAGACGGGCCAGATTCAATTAACTGCCTTTGTGAAGAAGTGAGGAGGGGCGACAGGGTGAGAGTGATGAAAATGAATCACTATCCACTGGAAAATGAGATTCTTGCCCATCACCTTTGAGTGGAATTGTAAAGAAGGGACTGACAATCAGCAGCAGCAGTCAGCATCCCTCTCTCTGAGTAAATTCAGCTTAAATTAAAATGGGATTTTACAGGATAACAAGCTCTCTAAATCAGTAAATTGTACTTATTTTTAAAAGTATTTTTGGTGTATAATTTATTTCTCTTTTTACATTTCATTATAATATTTTAGGACAAGTATCATCTGTAGGGTTATAATACGACTATTTTCATTACTGATTAATTGGCCCATTATTTTAGCAATTAATAATTTTGTCTATAAACTGTCGGAAAAATGCCCATTATAATTTCCCAGGATATATTTAAATTCCTCGTTTTGTCTTACCAACAGTCCAAAACCCCAAAGATATTTAGTTTATTCTCATATCTGACAGAGATAAACATAAAATCCTCACATTTGAGAAGCTGAAACCAGAACATATTTAGCATTTTTGCTTGAAAATTAGCAAAACTATTAATCAGTTACCAAAATAGAAGCGGTTTAATTTTCTGTTGATAATCGATTAATCGACTGATCGTTTCCACACATATCATTTGGTTTCAAAATAAAATACCACTAAAGATTAGGAGGCACACAATCCTGACATATTAAACACTTTCAGTTAAGTTTTTGTTGCAAATGCATTGGAGCTACATAAAAAGACGTTACTGAGAGTGAAATGCCTTTAATGTAATGCCAGTTAGATTTTAAACATCTCTAATTGACAGATTTGGTGGAAGGTGAAAATGAGAGTCGGTGTGAGTGTCGGTGAACAGGGAACATGCTCCGCGGCGCTTCGCGCCACAATGCCAAGTGAAAAGACACCCATGCTTTAAGTGGTATCAAATGATGACGTAAATGGGCCTGGTTCAAAACTGACGGGATCACTCAAGTTCAAATTCTGCTAAAGCACTGTGCGCCGACTACTGTGCAGGTGGTTCTAGATTATCACTGAGAAGATCATGATCCTAACACAAAAGAAATTGCTGGAACAACACAACCATGAGCCCTGAACCGCATGCAGTCAGGTGGGAACCACAAGCTGAATCCCAAGAAATGTCAGTGGAGCAAGACCAAAACAATGAGAAACTCTTGTACAGTATTGTAACCATGCTAATAATGTGCGGACAGTCGATATCCATCGACTCATGCGAGTGACTGACGTGAGGGAAATCACCTCGTTTACCAATTCCAGCTCATCCTCTGTCTGCAAAAGGTGGTAACAGAGAGAGTTACAACCCGGATTCATATTAGCAACTAAAAGTAAATAAGAGTGATTAAAAAAATACATAAATGATAATAAAAGTACTTACTGTAGTTTGGCAGGCTACTTCTTTAATATTACTGGTTTGTTTAGCAAAGTTACCTATGAAATAAATCAATGTAGGCTAATTGTTACAGTAAATGTGGGTGACCTGAAATCACAGAAGGTGCCTGCCTCCAATCATCAGGTCAGGACAAATGAAAGAGTTGACAAAACAATCTAACTACTAGGTCCATTTAGTAGCTGTTCTGTAGCTTTTGATATCACAAGATATCACAAGATCTTCCTCAAGTGTTTTCTACTGTTTCCAAGGTCAAGAATAAATAATCAATCTCAACATGGACACCAAGTGCTTAAACATTTTTTTTGGCTACATGGAGCTGTGAACACACTTTATAAAGTTGATATGGTGAACGTGTTAGCAAACAGATGCCTATTTGTAGAGCTAGTAGACACAGAGCAACGCAGCATTCATTTGGAGTTGTGTTTCTGGTCACCTGGCGATTGTGAGCCCAATATTCGCTTTCCTTTTAGCTTTGTTTTGGTCTCCACCAACTCTTGCGGGAAATATCTGGCTTTTTAGCTGCTAAATGCTCCACTATGTTCACCAGGAACTGCAGGTTATAATTCTCTGTGGGTCTGTCACGACAAGTGACCCATTTCACATACAAGTAGGCATGTGATCCATTGTAAATATTAATATATTGCAGGTTTAAAATGCTCCAAAAAATTGACATTTGTACATCTGCAATTCCACAAGACATGTGGGCAAACTCCATCTGCTGAGGAAGATTGTGCGATATGATCAAAAGCTCCAGAACGGTTATTAAAAAAAGGACCTTGTGGTGAAACCGTTTTTTCAACTGCTGTTTCCAAAGTCAAGAATGAACTTTCACTTTCAAAGGAATAATGTTTGTTAAATTACCTGTTGGTGTGGTTAGCATATACCTTCAAACATGGCTATAAGCTAACGTGGGTGCATGTTTAATTTAAAGGTTGAGGGTGAGAAGTCTCATCAGTATGTCAGTGGGAGTTGGCTGATTCATCCAAGACTTTACCAACTTTGCCAGAGTAAATAATGAGATGTTGAACACAGAGTGGAGAGCACACATCTCTGCTCCCAGGTCTTTACTAAAAACACAAAAATGAAGGCAAACAGCCTCTGTTAATCTTCAGTCTTATTCTTGAATTTCATTTTATACATCAATATAAATTCCCAATATTTTTGTACAGTTTTCCATCTCATTCATTGGCCAGTGAAGGCGTGCTTTTCTGAGATAAAATGAAAATAATTTCTATCCTCTCGTGTCCCTTAACAAACCTTCTGGGTTTCGGGTTTCAGGTTTCAGGTGCTGGTGTCTTGGTAAGTAAGTAAGTAAGTGTGTTTACAGAGGTATAAAGTGCCATTTTTTCAATGCATGAGGTTGAAAATGTTAACTAAAAAGGACCCATACAGCACAAGTTCAGCTTGATTAAGCTCACCATCTGCATGAGGCTCTTTCCGCCCTGTGAGGTGATGACTCGGAGGTCTGGCTTGCGGCTGTTGACCATCTGGGGGCTGGGAGGTGGGGGTGGAGACTTGGCCGGAACTACTTTCCCCAGACTGTTGCCGTTGGAAACTGTGAGGAGGCCTGGGGAGGCCCTGGCACTGGTGTATCCATTAGCTGCAGGGTGATAGAGGTGCGAATGGACAGAAATCAATAGGAAAAATCAAACAGGTGAATGCAGACAGCGGGGTACAGTGTGTGCACTCAAGGGTGTGTTAAAATAATCCTCCAAAGCTTTCTTTTTCAAACAGTTTTTTTATTCTAAGACGCTCTAATTTAAAGACATGTCAATGTCGACAGAATAACGCTGTCTGTAAAGCAAACGTCACGTCATCGAGAGTAAAAATCTAATCTAACAGCTTTTAGTCAAGACAAATGTATTCCTTCTACAAAAATCTTGTGCAATGTCTTCTTTGAAATGTCAACAATAAATATGATTGGATTTCAAAAGGCTGTTTAATTTTTACTCTAAATGCCAGATGAAAATTAAGAAAACAAAAACATTTTTTCAGTGAAAACATTTAAAAGAAAGGACTGAGAAAAATAAATGTGCAGTAATGTTATAAAGTGATCTATAAGGCAGACTACATGTCCAAGGGGAAGCGCTGGGAATCCCATGCATGTCTGTTGATGCTACTGGTGGCATCCCCTGATCCCTCCAAGGCACAATCACAGATGGTGCAGAGGATGAGAGAAGAGGAGGAACCTTGGAAAGGATTTGGGATAAATACTCTAATACAGACAGAGATACCAGAAGAACACAACAAGCAAACTCATGATCAGAACAAATATAGGAGCACTCACGGACTGGACTTGGGCATCCTCCATTTGAGTTATTCAGGTCGCCTCCAAGAAGAGCTCCTGTTGAAAAAGGATGAAATGGATAGAAAGGATGTGAATTAAGATGCCATAATTACGACACTCGACATTTTCTGAAATATACTAATATACTGTACACATTTCTATTATTTCTGATGAAATCTGAAAAATAAGGAAGCAATGACGTATTGAAATCAGATTTGCGATCTGGCCAATGGGAGCATATCATCTGGATTTTATCCGAATACGAGACACTTGAAATAACAAGTATAAATTGAAAACTTATTTATTCAGCAATGCTTTTAACTGTCACTCTTCCCTTGTTTTGTTTCATCTCTGTTTTGTTTGACATCTTTTACTGTTCTTATGCCTTTCTTTGTTTTATTGCTATCTTTCAGATATTATATTGTTCTTGGCAGACCTGTTCTTCCTATTTGCTGCTTCTTTTCTTTGTTATTCATTTGTTTGCTTGGTGTTATTGTGCAGTATTTGCACTATTTTAAATGTACCTGTTTTTATTTTCTTCACATTGTAAAGCACTTTGAGCTACACCCCCTGCATGAAAGGTGCTATATAAAAGTTGTTTATTATTATTATCATTATTATTAAATGGGGCCTGAGGTAATTAGAAGCCACACCTGTTGACTCCAGATCTCATATGCTTACTATTTAGTTGATACAGCTATGAACTAATAATTAAAAGTTAATACAAAAGTAAAACATTTTGGAGGAGGAGCGCAGCAAATGTCACACACTGCAAGTTAGTCCAGTGCAGAGGAATGTGCACTACTCATGAGGAGGATTTTAAGGAAGAGCAGACAGTATAGAAGCAGAAAAATAACTAACTAAGCTGTAGCCAAAATCACTACGGTTTCAACGGTTTACAGTCTGTTTCTGCTGGTATTTATTAGTCGACTCCAGCAGGATATCACTCGCTCACCTGCACTGGCTGGTCGCTGTGGCAACCCAGGAGACACCGTATTTCTCTGAAGAGCCGGTTGCTGTGGCGACAGGAGGTGGGTATCCGTGAGTGACGATGATGTTACATAGGAGGTAGTTACCAGTGCGTTGCCAGGGTTACTGAATTGCAGTGTGCTTTGATTGGATGACTGGACTGTGACCGGCATGGAGAAGGTCTGGGACGGAGCTGCCGACTGCTGCAAAGTGGGAAGAGAGAATTTCACTTTTAGCCAATCATCGTACAACAACGACTCACAGCTCCATCTCTGCTACAGATTCAAATAAACATATTGGTTTCTCTGGTAGACAAACTAACTAAAACTCAACTTAACTCTAAATTGACTGAAACATATCTTTGGCAATTTCTTGTTGGTTTTCGGCACACATATGTACAGTATCTGTAATAAGCTAAACTTGTCTTAAAAAGCTAATATCATCCAAGACAATGTATCCATTGGGCTTTAATTACAGGTGAGGGACAAATTTCAGAATTTATTTTATTGTTCTAGCGCAGTAAAATGGACAGGTAAGCCTATACGTGTCGGATCACCAAATCCCCATCACTTTATTTCTCCAAATTGTCTTATCTGTAAAATTCATGATGTATAAGCAAGAAGGACAAGTGACACCTTCTGCAAAGCACCCAGTGAAAAAAGTGTTAAGTGTGAAACAAAGTTAGAGGAACTTCACACCAGTAGCTGTTTCCTGTAGGCACTCAAGCCAAACACAGAATACCAACAAATGTTAAACCAACAAGTTGAAGGTCAAAAGAGAAGCAGAATAAACAGTAATTATACTCTGTATGAAATAAATGCACATTAGCTAATTGAGTGCAGGTTAGATGACTTACTCCGTAGCGTTTGAATAGAACATCCAGGTCCTCTGTGGTCTTGCGGTACTTGTCGTCATTTAGGGGACTCTGGTCAATGGAGTCTTCACCATCCGGCTCTGGACTGTCACAACCGTTGAAGCCTTTCTTTCTCAAAGTCTATGAAAGTAAAATTATTTTAGCCGATACCGATGCATGAAATTGTGCCCAGATAGTCCAAAAACTGATCCTTCAGCTCGGGACATCTATTAAGACTACTATTATTGAGGACATATATACAGAACAATATCTTTAGGTACAGAACTGAACAGAAGACAGCGAACCCAATTCAGGCTGGATATTGCAATTACAATATACTTTTGTTCTTGTGTTTATCCACATATTTTATTTTTCTGTCTTTAAAATGTTTCAATAAATTGAGTAGGGATGCCAACACTGATCAAACTGATTAGTACTACCCATGACAAAGGTTTCAAACTATAAGACAGTATTTTTATTTATGATTGCAAGCTAGCAGTCCACTATGTATGCTTTTACATTTTTAAATACACCGAAATCAAATTCAGTAATGTGACTACTGCTGCACTTTGGCAATTAAATACAACTTGGAAGATTATCTGAAGATTATCACATTTAGATTGTCTTTTTTTGCGAGTTGTGTGATTTGATTTCAAAATGTCTAACCTTTTATTTATGTTTAGTTTGTCACACTAGAAAAACAAAACCACAAAGAGTGTTTTACCGCCACCAAAACTCAGATAAATGCTTCTTTGCGTCCTCATATCTCACTGGTCCTGGTGTCTTTATTGAAACACCTGATTGAATCACTTGTACAAAAAAGGTGGTCACAATTTTACCAGATTACGCGGAAAACACCTGTATGTGCTTCTAGTGTCAGTGCCATTTTGTAATAAAGGTCAATAACAAATACTTCTGATTCTCTGACTTCCAGGAAGCTGTTAATGTCCATAAATACTGATCTCAGCTCTGTTTAAGGGTAAAGTCTGTCTGTAATAATAATAATAATAATAATAATAATAATAATAATAATAATAATAATATGTGGCAACAAAGGAAATGTTGATGTGATGGATTTACCTCGATAATGTCTGCATTGGTCCGGCTCTCGTGAGGCTCATTGTACTCTGTGTATTTGAGCAAGACCTTGTCCATGTCAGTGCTGGCATACTGGAACAGCTTGTTCGCGTGGTTGAAGATGATCAGAGCAATCTCGCAGTCACACAATACACTCAGCTCGTAGGCTTTCTTCATCAAGCCAAACTTTCGCTTTGTGAATGTGACCTGAGAGAGAGAAAAAATTAAAAGGTCTTACTTTTTATTTTGTTCATTGAATTAATTTAAGCATTAAATCATTTTTTACACTGTACTGCCCTGGAAATACGTTTTAGTTTTAAAAGAACTCGAAAGAAACTGAAGAAAATGTCTTGATAAAATGTAACATTCAAGAGTATTACATTTTTATATAATACCTAAGACAGCTGGATTTTTAACTGATCACTCCATTTCTAAATCACGAGTCCCTTGGCACACTAGTCTGATTCAATCAATAAAATTAAGTTTGGATTATTGGTGCATTTATTTTAATTGTAATGTTGAGTTAAAGATATACAGACTGTGCCGATCATTTTACTATCTCTATTAGTACTCCATATTGCTCCAATTTGGTCTGTGGAGTATTGCCACATACCCTTTATTATACACCATTATTATTATTATTATTATTATTATTATTATTATTATTATTATTATACACTTTATACCAGTTTCTCTATTTTCCAGTCTCTCATGTTTCTTTCTCAGAGTTAACACATTGCTATTGAGATAAATATTTCAGAAGAGGGATCCTACATATTGTTCCTTCGCATAGGTCCCCTGTGATCCACACACAAAGAGGTCTAGACTTGCTAATCAAAATGAAATCCACAGTTCAGGAGAAGCAGTTAGAATGATCATTCAGGTAGCAAGTAATGAAGAAAATATATGCAGCCACATTACTGGCAACCAATTGTATTTTTTTGGGTGCTGCCAGAACAACTGAAACACAGTGGAGTCAATATTAATAATTAAGCATCCTTGTTTTTGTGGACCTTTTATGACTCATGCATATCTATTAGCACTACAGTGAAACAATAGCCTCAGACATTGGCTTTTAAGCAATAACCAGTCACTGATCATTTTTTAAATTGTACTCCATCAATATGTTTCAATGCTAATACGAGATATATACATTGAAAGGAAAAGCTCAGAATTTTGACATTTGCCGATTTTATTTTTAGTCTCGATTCTCTGATCTTGCACTTGTGTTTTCAAGATTAAATCTGAATGACTTCAAAATTTAAAAAGAGGACTAATAGATTTTAGATAGAAGAATCGCAAGGAATGTTGATGGACTTCTCTCAGTCCAATCAAGTCTTTCTTGAGCTCCCACAGCTTCTGCCATCACTAGATGTAGTCCAAACAGAAACCTACTGTACGTACAGTATACGCTTTGACCCAACTAGAGATGTATACTGTGGCACAATAAAATAAACTTAATGACAAATGGGAATAGGTTCATTTTCAGTGCCAAAGGAGAGATCAAAAGCACAGAGGACTGGTTGACTCTTTCGCCATTACAGTTTTTGGTTTCCTATTGACCAACTCATCAATGCTGGGACGGGCAGTTACAACCTGAAATCAAACTCAACTTTAATACTTTGTCATATGCCAACATTATGTTAACACAGATTAACAGATTTTATATATATATATATATATATATA
>LKNJ01000419.1:206355-240594 GCA_002120245.1 Maccullochella peelii
TTTTTTTTATTTATTTATTTTTTACAAATTTGTCAAGACATTGAGTTGTTTTAAAATTTTAACCATGTTTCAGTACAAATACACACATTCTTCTACATGTCTTATGTCCAATTTATCTGATGATTTATATTGGAGCACGTTCAGTATTTAATGTACAAACGGTTCCAGGATCCATCTCCAGAGTTTAAGAGCTGTGAGGAGATGGACTTAAAAATGATAAAATGATATACAAAAAAATTCTTGGTGATTCACATAAACAGTGATAACGAGGGAAAACCCTTAAAATACCAAATTTACAGTTTTGGATGACTACTCTGACCCAACTGTGAAAACAAGGCAGACTTTGACTCTTAGCTGTGATTGTGAATCTAACATAACCACATTCAATGCAGCATTTTACAAATCTGGGCTGCATGGCAGAAGGGCCAAAAGAAACGCTCTCATGGAAGAGACACGACACATGACTGTATATTAAATAAAACATGGACGACTGAGAGCATCAGGCAAAATACTCTGTGGTGTGATGAATCCATAATTGAACTTTTCAGCAGTGATACAAAGCACTTTGTGTGGCAGACTCATCTCATCGCCCATCCAACACCATCCCTGCTGTGAAGAGGGGTGGCAGCCTCATGCAGTGAGTAGAAAGGAAACAACAAATGGAGCTGAAAAAGGCAAATTCCTGAGAACAGCCTGCTTCAGAGTACTTGAGACCTTTCACTGCAGCAAATGTGTATATTTGAACAAGACGATGACACAAGCATGAAGCCAAATCAAACATAGAGCAGCTTCAGAATGAGAACAGTGCAGGATCCGACCAAAGCCATGACTTGACTCTCATACAAAATCTGTGACAGCTGTGTTACCCATTGAAAATCTTCCTGCTGCCTCAGGCTGGCAGTGAAAGATAACAAAAACCTCTCGACCTCAGTAAACTGCACACATTACTTTAATATGTTGACGCTCAGTTTCTTTTAATCTCTGAGTCTTTTCATGAACATGAAAACCATATTTGAATGATAACAGTGCTTAAAAATGTACATGTACATTTTATTTTATTCATGGAATTGATTTAAGCATAAAATAAATTTTTACACTGTACTGCCCAGGAAATACCTTTTTTTCCCCCCAAAGAACTTGAAAGAAAATGAAGAAAATGTCTTGAAAAAATTTAATATACAACAGTATTCCATTTTTTATATAATACCTAAGACAGCTGGATTTGTAACTGATCTTGGACTAAGAATAACCTTTTTAGGAATTGCTCATTTCTTCTGAAGTCCATTTTGTTGTGTTCATTTCTCATATTAACCTAGAACAAGATGACAGACTCCTAAATGTCAAAGAAAGTGCTGGGAAGGCTGGAGGTAAGACGTAAACATAATATGATGCTTCATGTGTTGATATTCCATGTTTTAGGGTGAAAAGAAAAAACCCAACATGATCAGTTTAAAGAGAATTAAGATAAATTGCGTGTGACCCCAGTCATGGCAGTCGGGACCAGTGAGTTCAGCGCTTTATATCCATAGATGTGATATTTGAATCGATCGACATAATAAGTCTCAGCATTGACGAACAGGAGTGCCAGTACCAAAAGTGACAGAATTGAGGCCTTTATTTTGAAATCACACCAATGTGGAAGATGGCTGAGCATCTTTTAAAAAATGTTTCTCACTTTAAATCTGACTTAAAATCTGTTATGTAATTAGTAGTAGTTTTAGATGCATTTGTGATCATTTAAATGTCCTAAATTAGGAGCTCTTCACAATTAAGACAACAATGTAGTGGTTGCAACAATAACACTTCAGGTTTAAAAATCTGATAGCGGGGCTGGGAGATACCATACCAAAACAATACTTTTGCTGATACCTTTTTCATTAAAGTTCTCAAATGTTAAATGTCTAAACACAAGCAGCCGTACAAGACCTTTATCTAAATAGAACAGTCTGAAACTGGCAAAATGTTGAACTTAAATGATAAACTAAAGAATAAATAGACAAGATTACAAATATGATCATTTAATACCAGCTAGTGGTACTTGAAAGTTTTCTATACTCTGTGCTACAGACATATTCTAGCTTGTATCAAAAACGTATTGAGGCCCTATACAATGGTTTTTTAGCTGATTAACCTGAAGAATAATCATCAGAATAACTAATTATTAAAAACACTTGTTGGTTGCAGCCCTCATCCATAATAACGAGCCACCAAAAAGAGAAGTTAAAACTCACCTGCTTGTTCCTTTCGTCGGTGATCCGTTGGATCTGAATCTTTTTCCTACCCATGATGCTTTGCAGTTGTGGAGACAAATGTCGTAGTCAGTCAAGTGGAGAAGTGCCTCTCAGAGGGTGAAAGAGGAAGTGCAGCCTGCTACCTCTTACTTCAGCCCAGAAACACTCAGACACAGTCATGCATCCGTGGATACACGCACACACACATTTCTCTGCCCAGGCGTGGTAATGCAATGTCGTCGACTCCTTTTTCTGACGTGCGGCAAGAGTGAAGAGCGGGTGCTGCGGAGATGTGTGAAGTTAAAGGGGTGGAGGTCCTCAGATCACTGTTTGTCACTTTTGTCGCTGTTGAACAAGCTTCCCTGCAGCTGCTGTGGTGAGGAGGACGTCACCGACTCCTCTCCTGCATGAGACAGAGAGACAGAAAGGTTACTCAAATTTCCCTCATGTACATAAGCCTGTCGCACAAACATCAAAACAAGACTCGACGCATGAGAGAAATAAATCGAGATCTGTTGATGATGGCGTTCATGCATGCATAAAATCCATAAAAGATCATATTCTTGTCGTGTGAGAAAATGAAAATAAAGTGACAATGTAATCTTTGCTGTTCAGTCAAATTAACGTGAGAACAACGGAGACAACAATGCTGTCTGATTATGAGGGCAGAGGGTCGCAGACAATTAAGGTATCCATCCAGACTCACAGGTTAAATGCACTGGCTTCCAAACAGGTTATTAAATTACATGGCATGAAAAAAAGTTTTGCTGAAGACTCAGTTTTGGTAGCAGCATGGTGCCAAAGATTCAGTTAATTCTAACTTTCACTATTAAGAAGCAACAAACACGTCAAGGGGAAAGGCACTTCATTAAATCGATTTTGATGAGACGTTCTCATTTGGCCTTCATAGTGACACGCCGCAGAAGAGATTTGTGATATTCCTAGAATAATACAAAGAAAACATTGTGGATACACAAACCAAACCAATAACAGTCCTAACAATGAGCTTAAGTCATATATAAGAAAATGTGAGGAGTTTTTTGCTTCTCTAGCTGTGTCCAAAATCACGCCCTACATATGAGAAACCTAGTAGACTACTATATTTAATTTTCAACAACAAACTTGAGTGTCCAAGGTGTGAAAGTTATGTTATATTTATTGTACTTATAAATATATGCTATGGACACTGCTTTACACTAAAAATCCCAGAATGCATAACTTCAGTTATATTTATGTGACTGTACCGGTCAGTGGTGAACAGGATGATGATTTATAACTACATGACATCAAGACATCACTTTGAGTAATTAATGATAAACGTCTGTCATATTATTTTTCAAACATTTTATAGGCTAAATGATTAATTGACTGAGTAGATTAATAGATTATTAAATGCTAAAACTAACACTTCACGTCATCAGAACGTGCAAGAAATGGTCAGCATGTTTTTCCACATGCATGATGCTTCAGGCCCTTTAGGACAATCAATGCCATTTTTCTTCGAAGGAAAATCAAAGCAGCTCCACATAAAAAAGGACATCAGTGAACAGGACTCAGTATGGGCAGCTCGAGTCCATTGAGGCCATAACTGATTTTATGGTAAAATACAAGTCTCATTTTGAATATTCTCTCAAGACTCACTTCTCTACAAGACTCTCATATCTGCATGGATTTTGGTCGTGAATTAGAGCTGGGCAAAATCAAATGACTGAATACCTCAATGTCAATAAAATTATTATTTTTTTAAGGATGACTATTAGTGTTACACACACACAGGAAAATGTTGTTGTTGTCATGCAGGTATGATCACAGGGTTTCATTGTTTACTTCAGCCAGAACAGTCTTATTTTCACGATTAACTGATTAATTGTTTAGTCTATAAAATGTCAAATAATTGTGAAAAATGCTCATAAAAGTTTCTCAGAGTCCAAAGTGATATGTTCAGATTGCTGCAGCCCAAAACTCAAAGACTCTTAATTTACCGTCATAAATGACAAAGAAAAGCAGCAAATCCTCACATTTAAGAAGCTGGAACCAGCAAATGGTTTGGCATTTTTGCTTGAAAAATGTCTGAAACAATTAATCAATTATCAAAATATCGACTAATTGATTAATTGACTAATCATTGCAGCTCTAATAAGGGCTTCACGCACGTTTGTAGGCTGTACTGCAGATTGGCAAGGCATCTGTTAGTGCAGGCTGAATCACTGTTTGGTATTCTTTATATATTGGCAATACTTTGAAATCCTACCTTACCATGAAGGTCTGAGAGTCATGGATAAAGAAATGAAAATAAAGAATAAAATGACGAATAAGAAAGCCTCTGCCACCGCTGCATGAGCTACAGAAAGATTTGAGACTGGTCACTTTCTTGGTCATGTTACCTGGGTTATTGATATTACTGCAGGTATAACAGGCTTTGCAGTAGATTATAATTTAAACTCTTACAGATTCAGATGGAGTTGTTCTGATTTAATATTCAAGAGCATTTTTAACGTATCAATGGTAACATGAATATATACTTAGAAATGAATATACAGCAGCTGTAACAACAGTCTGTCACTTTCCCTTTGCTTAGTTGTGTCAACTGTGACATCAACACCATTATACGTTTCGGCCGACACATTTGACTGCGTATCTAGAATTACAGATTAGTTACTAGTTGACTAACTAATATATATACAGCTGCACAAAGTGTATCCTTCTTGAGATGAGAGCTTTAAATACGTCTACAACTGTGATTTAAGTTTACAGCTCAGCACAGTTAATCACATACAGTAATAATCAAACAATTCTAGCTTCAATAATTAATTAAACTTGGTCAGGTGTGATGCGGATGCTTTGCATTTAGGGTGGCTGTTCTGGTGCGTTAAATCAAGCGCTTCCTGGAGCTAAAAGGAATTGTCGATTTATCGCCAATTAAGTAGTCAATACTAATCGCCAAACATGACCTGGTTTAAGCTTCTCAAATGTGAGGATCTCCTGCTTTTCTTTGTGATGGTAAACTGAATATCTTTGGCTTCTGATGGATAAAACAAGGAAGTTGAAGATACGATCTGAGACATTATAATTGGCATTTTTCACTATTTTATTTTATATTTATTTTATTGACAAAACGATTCATCCAGAATATAATTGTCTGATTAATTGATGACGAAAATAACCGTTAGTTGAAGCCCTATTCTCAGTTTGTTTCCACTATGGCTGTATGGTCTTCAGACGAGTACATTTTCACCATGTTTCAGTTTTTTGTGTGTGTTTAATATCCTTAATCAAGGGACAGCAATTTACTGAATTGTTGTGTTTTAATGCAATTTTATGTGCCTTTCATATGTTTTTATGTTATTTGTGAGCCCCCAACCTAAGACAATGTTCTTTCATTATGTGATCGACCACAACGTTTTTTAAATTTTGAATCTTTTAACTGGTTTGATGAGGCAACCACACCTCTGGAAGTGAAAATGAGACAGTGACTGCAAGTTGAGCTCGAAGCTAAATTTTCCCAGTTTCACTGCTGTAGTGAAAACTGGCAACAAAAACACCTGAACAACACAGATCACAGAGTAACTGACAATAAATTAGTTTTTAGCATCATTCCACATTTTCTATATCTTCAACTTCCAACCAATTTTAGGTCCAGCCTTCATTTCTAAACACATTACCTTCCCTAAAAGTCTCCTTCCTACACATAGACTCAACTCTGTGGCAATTGTGTTAAGTTTTCCCTCTAGCCTTGACCCTCCATGTCCATGCTTTCCTGTGGGATTGTTGTTAGGCCAGACAGAAAAAATGAAAACGCCAGTGGAGTGCACATGGGGCCTCCACAAACCACATTTCAACACTTCAGAGTGGCCAGCTTGAGAATTAATCACAAGAAGCTTTAATAAAATCTAGCATATTAGGTTCAACTCTAAAAATCTCAGTGTGATTTTACAGTGCCATGTATTGCGTCCACAGTAGCATATGCAACTTATCGTACGTATCGTATCAACCATTTATCCATTACTTTTAGCTTCCATTTAGACTTTTCTGCCTGCTTGGTAACTAGTTTTCACTTTGGTTGCACCAATTCAATACACAGGATCGGTATCGGCACCAATACTGACTTAATAAAGCGGATCGGGTGTCGGCCATGAGCTGACTGACCCACAATAAACACGGTTTCTTTGTCATTGTCATTCTAAAAACCAATCTCACTGGTAACATTTGGTGTTAAGGTGTTACAACTGACTGAGGCTGGTTGAAAACGGAGGCGTTTCCAGTGAAGTCAGCCTGTCGTAGCTGGAGCGTTAAAGGTTATTGTGACAATAAGGGCTGCAACTAGAGCTGGAATAATCAGAACAGAAAAATAATCTAGCAACTATTTTGATAATCGAATAATCGTTTCAGTCATTTTTCAAGCCAAAAAAAGTGAAAAGATGCAAAACATTTTCAGGTTCAGCTTCTCAAATGTCAAGATTTGCTGCCTCTCTTTGTCATATATATTAGTAAAATGAATAACTTTGGGTTTGGGGCTCAGACTAAACAAGACATCTGAAGACTGCAAAGTTGTTATTGGCTTTTTTTACACTATTTTTTTGACATTTCATTGACAAAAAAGTGACAAATGTCCATCACAATGTCCCAGAGCCCAATGTGACGCCTTCAAAAGTCTTGTTTTGTCTGACCAACAGTCAAAAATGCCAAGATATTCCATTTACAGTGATCCTGAAAATCCTCACATTTGAGAAGCTAGAACAAGGGAACTGTTGGCATTTTTGCTTGATAAATGATTTAAACAATTATCAAAATAGTCGATGATTTTGCTGCCAAACAACTAATCGACTTATTGTTTCAGCACTATATCATAGCTTCTATAAACTGAAATGAGCTACTCCACAACCTACTCCAGGTATCCCCTCGTAACTGTGGAAGAACCATCTAATTACAAGCATGTTCGGTTGGGAATCACTGCTGTAGAAGGACCTACTTGGCCAATTCATTTGATAATATTAACATTCAAATGTCAAAAAAGTACATTTATATTTGAGATACCAAATGCTGTAACGTGTTTATACAACAATAATAAGAGACAATGACAAAAACCTTTAAAGTGTTTAAAACCCCCTTAATGATGTCCCTGATCAAATGACATTATATACAGACTAGCAATTAATTTGGATAGCCTGTGAGACTCCAACACAATACTCCAAAGAATGAATCATGTATGATTTGCTTTGGTTTGTGCTGCGCCTAGACGGAGCTTTTCATACATTATATCTGTATTCACAGCAGTGCTGGACATCATCATCATAGATCATCATCATGGCTGCCCGCTCATTACTGTAATTGACACGGTCTTCCCTCCTCTTCCCCCTTACGGCGCTGAAGGCTCAATTAGGAGCTGGCCGGAGGACTGATTGGACGCTAAAGATAATGAGGTCGCTGCTTGGCTAAAACTGAGCCCTGCGTCCTGCCAAGCTAAGCTCGCTCTGTGACATACGGGAAGGCAAAGCGGCAGAAAAGACAGTTTATAAGTCAATCTAAAGACACATCGGAAAACACTAGATAGAAGTGTATAATGGCGGAAAATGAATGACTTTTGACTGGACCAGGTTTGCCTCATTATCTTAAGAGGGCAGGCATTTGGTCACTCTGGTGAAAAGTGAGCTACGCACATGTTATTCGAATCATCCAAGTGATGGTTATGCAACCCTTGAATATTCTTCTGATGGAGGAGAGCGCAATCAAGCTCAGGGTAGGCATCTGTCTGTTTTGGAGTAGTGTAATTAGTGGCTGTGACCTTTAGCGGATTATGAGCTAGCCAATGAAATGTGCCAAAGCCCTGAGATAAACGGTCGGAGCCTCAAATGTGACTTGCAGTGGGGTTTGTCCATCCACAGCTCTCAGACAGGGGTTCAGGACGGCCTTAATGGCTCAATCTCCACTCCCCAAAGATGGACGGCGTTAATTTGCACGTAGTCTTGTGACTTTGCATGAACCTGACAATAAAAAGGAACACGTAGCGCTGAAAGATTAATATGCTGATTATTTTTGAGACAGTTTTGTTTATGAAATCTCAGAAATTGTGAAAAATGTCCCATATAATTTCCGAGAGTCCAAGGTGGCATCTTCAAATTCCATTTTTTTAAAAATTAAATCCGACCATTAGTACAAAACCGAATTATACTCAATTCAGACGTATTAAAAAAAATAAAAAATAAAAGTATAAGCAAATCCTCACATTTGAGTAGTTGAAATATGAGAATGTTTGTCATGTTTCATGTCTCATTTAACTCTTTTGTGTGCTTCTCAATGTGTGTATTGCTATATTATACACCTGTGTGAAATCAACAAATATCTTTAATTGTTTGATTGATTTAACCTGAGAGACAGAAGTTCAAATTCACATACCCCAACAATTCAAGACCTGAATGCTATGTTAAGGAATTGTTGCTGTGCATAGGGTTAAAATAGTCTCAATAATATTTACAAATGTGTCTTACATGATCTACAAATGAAAAATAAGATTTGTGCGTAATTTTGGGTACTCACAAATGCGTGTTCCAGCCCACACACAAACACCAAGCAATCTGAAAACATGTAAAATAGTTTTACAAATGCACACATCACAACCTGAATATTTATATTTTACACACAGATTTTTAACTTCAACTTCACAGATCTGATCATTTTCGCTTTCAAAAAGCTTCCTGTGTATACAAATGTCTAAAAATATTTGTGACATTCTTTTGTATTCATTTACAGATTGTTAAATGTGTGTACGCGGATCAGGTTACTTTTCCTTGTGGGGTTTTGAGACTATTTTAACGGTCTCCAGCTCCACACAGATTTGAGAATGCATGCTGTGTTTAAGTGCTGGTGTAAAACTGGGCTTTTGGTGAAAGGTATGTGTGTGTGGGTTGGAACACGCATTTGTGAGTACCCAAAATCACATTTGCAAATCTTATTTTTCATTTGTAGATCATGTAATATACATTTGTAAATATTATTGAGACTATTTTAACTCCATAGTTGTGGACTTGGAGAAACCCTCGGTTGGTTTAATTCTGTTCACCTTGGCACAACCACTACCAGCTTTGTCGGCTCAAAGTCCTACCCATAGGAACTGCAAGTCTCAACAACGCTGTCATTATAAGCATTTTAATAAAATACTTCCGTTGAAGATAGCAAGGTTTTTGGGCAGCCAATATGTTGATCCTGCCAGTAGAGAAATAGGACTCTTTGAGATCCAGCCAATAAAAAGGTGACATTCTGCAATATTGAGAACTTAGCTTTGACTTCTAAAAGTAAAAATTCAAATCCGGAACACATATCACACATTACAATAAACGAAGTAGTAGAGACTGCTTGATAAAATGTGTCATCTATACTCTCAATCACTGGGACTACCTACCTACAGATGGTGATATGAATCCATCTGCAGGGATGGCACACAGTGGTGGTATGCTCTGTCAAACTGGCCTACTTCTAGCCCAACAGCGTTTGGTATCTACCCTGGGATGGCACAGAAAATCATGGCTGCTGATTTCCTTTGCACAGGCCAGCCACTGCTAAACCATAATCAGTGCCCTCATGTGACTGAGTCTGACTAGGGTTGCTCTTCAGGTATATATATGATAAAGAATACAGTTAGAGTAAATACAGCCGTGCAAATGCCCTTTGCCTGTCAACAGCATCACTGTTTGGCATCTGACATTAATAACATTTGTCTCTTTTGTACAAAATCAAAGCTAATCCAACACCAAAATGTCATCAAGTCACCACACACACATAAAATCTTAAACCAGTGCAGAAAAATATTATCGTTTTTCTTGAGGCTCTTGTTAAGAGTGAAGCTGGAAAAAAATGCATCTGATGAACAGCTTTGAACAATAGGTCTCTTATATGTGTGTGTTTTCTCCTTAATGTCATTAAACTACTGACCATGTTAGATATTTAAAAAAGAAGATCTTAACCTTATGTGGAGTCCACATGAGGGTAAAATTACTTTCTTTAAACAAAGTGGGAGCAGGACTCAGCTCTATCCTACAAACATTATGACAGATGGGAGTCTGGAGAATGAGTAGGCCCACTAACGACAGACAGGTACCTACAGGATCTAATTTGACAGGTTGGAAGCTAAGGCTGCTATTAAAATCGTGTGTCCTAATTTTACGAAACCAAATACCCTCCTTTAAGACAACATAACCGGGGTTGATTTACAGAGCCAAGGGCGAGCTAGCTAAACAGGCCATTTCACAATTTTCAAGTTACGACCGACAGCCATTACCTTCCTTAACACTGTCCATATACCTCGGCTATGCGAGCGGGAGCACACACGCACTACTTTGAGTCACATTACGGACATTTTGTATTCAAATGGAGGCTGTTCTTCTACGTAACATAAATCAGTACAGTGTTGCTTGTTACTTTTCTGTATTTAAATAATAAAAGCAAGCAGGTCTGCTCCTGTGCGAGGAAAAAAGACGCAGGAAGGAAATGTATCACTCCACTTACCCTGAAATATTGCTGATAAAAACCGTATATAGGCCTGCCGCCACCCGCTCCAGAAGTGACCCGTCTTAATTAAGAAGCTTTTAATGAATTACGCTGAAGCGACGTCTCTATTTACATGAATCCACGGCATTTTATTCCATTTAATGTTGAAGTAACTATACTGTCCACCCAGGCGATACAGTATACCCAGTGTACGATCAACGTCATTGCCATTGCGCGTGATTGACCCCTCGAACATCCAATAAGAAGCTGACGTGCGTGCCTCTCGTCCAATCAGAGCGCAGTGTCGCCGAAGTGGGCTGGTCTGCGAGAGAGGACATGACGGAGGTGACGGCCATGTTCTGCACTAAGTGTTTGTATCCCTCCGCTTCAGTATTTACCTTTTGCATGATTTTGCATGTGGGGAAAATGTCACTGTAGCCCCACTGTGCCTTGCCTGCTTTCCATACGAAAACCCGCTAGGCCATTTGTTTTTCCCGTCTGTACTCACCACAGCCCTGTAAGCGGCGAATAACCGACTGTTAGGGTTGCCAGAAGAGAGAAATGTGTGGTGTCGTGAGGCGTTAATCGTCTAAATTGTTCTCCTAGACCTTCTTTTATCATGCCATCAGACGTTATGGCATCATGACATACAGTACAGTAGCCTGCTGAAATGTCCACGGATGTTTTTCCAATATGAACATTTGCATGTACAGTAAATGTGAGGAACAGTCAAATCAGCTGAGAGTAGTCTTCAATGTGTGAAATAAATTGCAATATAATCACATAATGCATTATATATTGTAGTGCAACACACATTGTGCATAGCATGTAGCCTATATAATATCCTTTTATTATCATATGCAAGTCTACTCTGATTGTATATAGGCCTACTGTATATAGGCCTACTCTCAATGCACACAAAACCACCTCTGTTTGCAGACAAATTTATAATCTATTACAGGGCCAGATTAACACTAAAGGGCCCTGGAGCAAAATAACCTGTAGGTCCCTCCCTATTCCAACCCACCCAAATCCTATTCCCAAGTTAGTTTTCAATATTTTGATTACACACACATTAATTTGGAATATGCTGCATGTAAGTATAATATCAACTGACACATTAAAATAATAATAGAAATACTCAATTTTGATACAAGGTCTCTCAACAAGATAGGGCTTCAAGGTCACCCAAAAATGCAGCATCAACCTTAGTGCCCTTACCATTTCATATTGTCTGCTAGTGGTCCATATGCCCAAACAAAATTTCAGTTAATCAAATTACCACAAACCGTGGCCTTCAGGGGCCCCAGAGCAGCTGTACTACCTGTACCACAAGCATATACTGTATACACATTATAGTAACAATCTCACCTGTACACAGATAGTTTGCTGTCCAGGTCTTGCCTGTATGTATTAATGATAGGTTTAAGTTTGTTCATATTTATGTAGCTCTATTTGAATCCTCCTGTAAATGTGTTCTCTGCGTTATGTGTAGAACAGGAGTCAAATTTCTCGCATGTGTTAACATAGTTGGCCAATAAAGCTGATTCTGATTTTCAGGGTCCAGGTTTCTTGGACTGCACTAATTAATTTATGAATATACACATAAAGCACATTCACGTCAATAGAAAGCAGCATTTAGATGTGTCGTTCATAACGAACAAATACTGAAAATTGTCTGTGTCGTCCTTGTTAGCCGAAAAACATCTCATTATCATGCCCAATTTCATTCAAATGGCTTCTGCAGGCAGCGAGCAACTGTAGCTTGTTAGCTTTTTGGCAGCATAATCCATCCCATTCTTTTCAATGAGAGACACTGACTTTGAAAGGATTTTTCACAGTGTGGCACGCCCGATGAAGAGAAACCTAGTAGCACTTGTCAAGTTATTGCTGTTGTCTAGTACTAGTTAGATGAGAAGATCAATACCACTGTCATGTTTGTATTCTTGACATAAAGCTAGAACCAGCAGGTGGTTAGCTTAGCTTAGCATAAAGACTGAAAACAAGGGGAAAAGCTGGCCTGACTCGGTCCAAAGGTCCAAAAAACATCTGTCTACCACCACCTCTAAAGCTCACTAACTGACATGATATATCTTTTTTGTTTAATCCCTACAAAAACCCAAAATATAAAAATTACAATTTGTGTTTTTACGAGGAGTTATGTGCTAAAACTATTTCTTGGCCGAGGCAGTGACTCTTTTCATCTAACTCTCTGCAAGAAGGCAAATAAGTGTTTTTTCCAAAAAACTATTTCCTCCATTGGGGATTCGGAGGTGAGAAGGTATGTAAACAATGCACAGAGTGGGGGTGAGGCAAGGTCAGTTGGAGCCCATTCGTCCATTAGTTCAGGGGTTCTCAACCTTTTGTAACTTAAGGCCCACTTCTGATTGTTAAAAAAATTCAGAGGACCACCTTCCCAAATAAATGAGAAAAAAAACATAACATCCTGAGTGTTTTGTGTTTAAGTGTCTCTGGAGCTTCAATGGTTTTAGCGCCTCATTTGACAGGATTTCGCCACATTCAACACACTGTGCTGTCATTATTCAGGCTCATATTTCCTCACCACGCACTTTGGAGCTTTTAACTGGCGCAGGGTTGTCTCCCACATCACTTTTTCATTTCAAAAACCGATTCAATTTGTGTCACTGCATCCAAACGTTACGTTAGCTAGCTAACAGCAGCGAAACACATTTGCCTCAACCTGATGATGTGTGGTGATTGGTTGGTGATATTTCAACGTAGCTGGTCATTGAAATTATGCATTTTAATTTGAAGTGTTTCATTTATGTGAATTCTTGAGCACATTTGGATATAAAAATAACTAGCTTTGTAAATTACCAAAAAAGATATAAATTTAATCTCACCATTTGACAGTACCACTGCTTCCGCGGCCCACTAGATGCCGCTCTGAGGCCCACCATTGGGCCCTGGCCCACTGGTTGAGAATGGCTGATCTAAAACAAATTTCAGTGTCATAACTTCACTTAAATATAATGCTATGTATGGTCTTTATCCCTTTTTTGTGTTCTTCGTGAGGCCAGACAGGCATAAATGTTTCCCCTTTTGTCTGTTTGTGTTTGTAAGCTCAGTTTACTCAGTATGCATAGCTAAATTTCGGCTTTGGACCTCAGTTTTATAGGAGACTAAAAAGAGCTGCATTAGTTTGTCCTTTTTCTTCTCCTGTTAAATGTAGTTATACACAAGTTAAAGTGGTTTGTTTCCCATGGACATTTAATTTTGGGTAAATAAAACTGTGAATTTGCACTGAGGTCTCTTGTGTCTGACTTACTTGGTTCCCAACAATGTTCCAGTTAAATTTAGATTATAATTAGATTGTTGTGGTGGGATTGATTGTTGTGCAAAAGGTATTGCTGCAACTATTATAGTTAGAAATACCTATTTATATGATAATCTGGACTATTGTTAACCTGTGAAGTTGGATCTTTTTTTAGATCATTGTCACATTGCATGACTCATTTTGTTTACTTTCTGTAATCTATTCTTGGATTAGTTTGTCATGTAAACAGTAGTTGTGATGACTATTTTCCATACTCTTATCTGCACATGCTCACTCACTTGAGAATAAACAAATCATAACAACATCTTAATTTAGTCACTCTGCAAAACAGCATCTCCTAGTTCCTTTTGTTCTGTAAAATGTTGATTACATATCAGCAAACTCGTTCTCTGCTTTGCAAAGCATCTAATGCCAGATATTATAGTGCCTATTTATAATGTAATTTCCGTTGAGATGATAAACACATCGATGACTCATTTTGTGTTTTGCTGTATATGCTTGCTTGGTGATCTTTATTCGGTACAACCCGGACATGCCCAATGTCCTGTTGATTTGTAGAACAGTGCAGTCAATAGACAACATTAATTGCATCCTTAGCACATCAATTGCAACATCATCAGCAGGGCAATAAAAATGAACATATACAGAGAAAGTTTCCCTCTATACATAGACAAATAACTGTTTGAGGCAGACAGCAACCTAAAGTTGCTCTGCACAGCGTTCTCACACAGTGTCCTCAGCTCGGCGTCCTCAGTCACTTCACACGGCCAAGAAGCAGCAACACATAGGCCCATGTAAAAACCACACTTCTGTTTTTGTACGGATCAAAGAAACAATATATAATGTGTTAATTAGTGAGCTTTAGAGATGCTGGTAGAAAGATGTTGTTAGCTGTTTCCCCACTAAGCTGAGCTAACTGTTTCCAAGATGTAGCTCCAAATTTAGTGTATAGATATGAGTGTGGTATCGATTGTCTCATCTAGATCTCGGTAAGAAAGCTAATAAGCATATTTCCCAAAATGTCGAACAATTCCTTTAAAGCTATTTTTAATAGACAGTCCAAACGTAGAAAATACACACTATTTTTTCCCTCTTAAATTCTGATGTTTCAAGAGCAATATAATGCAGATCTTCAGAATGTACAATGTTAAATGAAAAGAAATTGATTTGTGAAGCTACCTCATCTGATCAGTATGGATACCGCTGTCTTCCATCATTGTTCTGCCGAGGTTTCCATCTTTGATTTGAAGAGGAAGACTGCCAAAATGCAGTTAGTTTAAACAATAGAAACACAGACAGACAATTACCCAGTCCGGAGGGAGTCAGACTAAAGATCTGGTCAATATTTCTGTGCAACATATGCATCAAAATGGCTGGGTCAGCTCCAGCATCTTGCTGCTCACTCTGTTCTCTACCTCTAAGTGCCTCTTCCTCCAGTCGATGTCCAAGGGGAGTACAATTGCCACATCACTGAGGTGTGAATACGTTGATGAATTTACCCTTTATGTTTGACACTTGATATGTAAAAGCACGGCTTATGTTCAGAAGCAATGAGCGCGTCTTTGATAATGTCAATATTTCTCTCCCAACATGCAGAGTAGGCATATAGACTAATGAAAGACCAAGTATATCAGCAAATGAGTGCACAACAGGAGCAGAGGACTGGGGGGAATTAATAGCTCCAGCAACAAATGACCTGACAGGACAACTGCAAACACACAGACAGGCAAAGAGGCTTGAAAACATACACACAAGAAGGTACACACACACACACAGACACACTCACACAGAAAGCCACAGGGTAATGTTTTCTTAAAAACTACAACAACAGATGTTAAGATATACGCACAGCACAAATGTTGCCTGCATGTTACTAGTGGTAACATGTGAAAGTGAAGGAAAATAACATTTTGAAAGTATCCATGTTGGTGTGTTTCAAAGGCTCCACCATTAACAGTATCTTGATGTGAAATAGAAACCAAACTCCTCTGTGACTTTCACCCATGGCGGCCTACTTTATTCAAGGCATTTGTGGTCAGGTAAACAGATTTTTATTCTTTCAGTTCTTCAATAGAAAAATCCTTTACTTATGCCTCATTTGATGCCCCCACCCCGACACCCTCCACCCCGACACCCTCCACCCCTCAGTTCTCATACTCCCACAGCCCCATCCTCCAGCATAAGGCTTATCATGAATACACAACAAGGATATATTGTCAAAAATTCTTTTAGGTAGTCCTGATTGAAGAGGCTGACTTTTATTCTCTCAAGTACACACTTCCTCTTTTCCCTCTGCCATGGTACACAAGGGTACCATTATGGTGGCTGTGGACTTCTACCATTCATCATTCTTCTCACCTATGAAGCAAAACACACATATATCAACTACAGCTGCCCTCCCTCTTCCCTAAATCACGCTTTGTTCTGCCGTGTCTATAGAAAACTGCCTCAGCTTTGGACGTCCACACCCACTGAGCCAAAGGAGAGGGATGCAGGAGGAGAGGTTCTGTGGTTGCACTGCACAGTTTGAATTTGAAAAAATGGAAGAAAAGCGATATTTTTTAAACGTAAATATCTTTAACAATTTATACCTTTCTCATTTATGAATTTGGTGTTGAGTCTATTTGCCATTTTTGGGATCTAAATTGAGTTGCACAAAAGGTAAATTTTAGTTTAGATTTTGTTGGGGTTTTTTAGCATTTGTGTTGTATAATGTTTTTCTGACATTTTTGCTGAGGTAAAGTCTCAGTAGGAAAGGAAGCAATTCCCTCAATCCAGGTGGTTAATGATTGTGTTCGATGTAGATATTATCATAAGTGAGCAATCCAAACAGATTGCAGCTGGTTAAAGCTCTGTTGTGTCCTCTACAGCTTTTCACAGGGTTTTAGCCTTTAAGTGTGCTCATGCTTTGACAGTTCGTAGGTGATATCAGGATTCATTATAATAAATGTATGCTATTACGGAGAAAATCACAGGCTACATACTCCATGCAATGTCTGAAAAGAGACAGGAAAAAATAAATATCACTACCCTCTGAGCAGTATACCACACAAATACATCTCTTTAAATGGTCTATTATTGCTAGCTGCCAACTACGGAGAGTCAGTGTGCAGGCTAGGAATGCTAGCAAGTTTGTTACCAATCCGGCAGGTTAAATATGATGCCACCTATTAAAACAGCATACCGTAGCACAAGGACATGTACAATTCATTTGAAATTGCATACTACTTATGCATCAGTACAAGGCTACTTTGAATTTACCTCAGCTGGACACCTTATCCTAGTAGATGGAGCATGACTGGTTTGCATACTGTATGTAGGAGAGTTAATTGTGGTGGGATTATTTGCCATTTATTCATTACACAGGCAATTTCTTTTGCATTATTCATCCTCCAACAGGATCCAGGGCATGTTTTAATCATACTGAATGCAGATTGACAGTGCTGTGTCACCACTACTTTTAACTGAAAAGCAGAAAGTCAGACAATCTTTGTGTCAGTGTCGCAAATGTTAAAACTTGAACAGATTTTTTAAAAAAAACTGTCCATGTCCAAATATTACTGGCATTTTAATGAAAAGAAGATGTTTATGTGGTTTTTATTTTCTTTTTTGTAATGGGGTTGCAAAATGCCAACAAAATAGGCACCCTAGCTTCTGAGGCGTGTTAGAGAGCTATAAATGTAGCTGTGATGTGTTCACGCAACACAGTAGGGGGGCTCTGTCCTTTTAATCTATAATCCTTTCCTCTCTAAGGAGGAGGAGAGGGTGAAGATCAGAAAGCAGAGAGAAGGTATCCTCTCCCAGACACAAACCCATGCCATGGCAATCCTCCTGTCCTGTACTGAAGCTGTCACTATTGGTGTCTGGGGCCATGAGGCAGGCAATTTTAGCGTTGTGGTGTGAATCGATACCCAATCACATCACGTTCGCAGGCAGCATATCAACCTGAAGAGGCCGTAGCGCAATTTACAGCATATTGTTTTTGGCCCTGGGAGCAAACAGGCACTAGGAGCAATAGAAGCATCATGGCAGAGCAAGACAAGGCCTTGTCATGGCCATAACGGCCTTATCTCTGGTCACAGAGAACACTAGAGCCAAGGAGGGCTCAGAAACACACAGAGTGCATGAAGCAACTCCTGTTTAATTTCGACTGTGGAATCCAATATGGTGGTGTGCATTACTTTAATGCAGGAATTCTTGTTTTAACAAAGAATACTTGGAGTACATCTGTCTACCAGCAGGCCAATGTCAATTTATATTGTATATAAATAGCATTTGTACCTGTGTTGGGTTTTTTGTCTATCCATTTGAGGAAAAAGATTTTAAATTGTTTAATAATGCAAAATATGCCAGAAAATTGGGTCAGACCCAAAGCCCCACATCACAAATATTCTTAAACAAGATTAAACATCGATTAAGCATACATACACACACACACACACACACACACACAAGATATTACATATGGTTATCAAGTGATGTCTGAATATAATAACAGGAATGATAGTGTGCCAGTGATGCAAAACATCACTGCAGGTGGGATTTGAAGAATCAAACTCCAGGGGGTGTGACAGACACATCATTCAGAATAAAAAAAACATAATGTTTGTTTGTCTGCAGCTGTCCCAACAAGTGGTTTCCATACACACCTGCAATCATTACCTTTGCACAGCAGGGTTGCCACAGTGGAACACACTGCCACGCTGTGAGCATGGTGTGTTGCATGGATTAGAGTATAAAGCCACAAGGTATTCACTAAGAAAGCAAAAACTAAATGGGCATAGGCTAGACTGCATGCTATACCTAACCACAAAAAATATACTTTATTTCCTACATGTACATACTGTGTGGAGGCACCAAATGTAAACAACAAATTACATAGAAAGTGACAATGATGAGACAAAAAGCTTTGAAAAGCAATTGCAAAATTGCAGTGAAGTTACATGAGTCAGCAAACAAAGTTGATGTCCCCTTTTTCATCATATAGACAGAACAATATACTGTATGTGTCTGTATATAAAATACTATTTACATTCAGAACAGGAGAAACCAATAATGTATTGCATAATATACAGTATAGGTCTGGTGTATCTGTACTGTAGAAGCATGTTTCTTTATGGGTCACCTTACACAGGTGTTGAGGTGACTTTTATCAGTGTAGGTATGTGAGCGGCTTACATGGAGGTGGTACACTGTTCTTTAGTGTTCAATCAGTAATCTGATCTAGAAGGCACAACAGGAAACAGGGCCATTATGGGTAAAAATGAAAGACATATCACTACTGTTTGATTGATGTGGCTATTCCCCAGGGAGAATAAGCCACTACTTCACTTTCAACAACTGCGCCTGACACAATACGCTATGCCGGAGATGGTTGTTATGGCTACGTAATTCTCTTAAAATGATGCTTTTATTCAGTGCAAAACCAACTGAAGCAAGTCAAGGGCAAAACTTCCAAAGCATTTACCAGTACAGCTCAGACAAATAGCTTTAAACATGTTCTCTGACTTCTCTTTTAAAATGCAGTTGTAATGAAGGTGTATTAGTGTTTGGGTTGAGATTTTTTTTATTTGGCGTGAATTCGTTAGTGCTAGGCACAAATTTAAAAACTTTTATCCCAGTTAAGGTAGGTTTTGTAATTTGTCCATCTTATCTAGAGCTGCAACTAATCATTATTTTCATTATCGATTGAGCTGCCAGTTATTTTTTCAAAAAGTTGGTTAAACGTTTGGTATATGAAATGTTCAATGTAAAATGTCACAATTTCCAAGGTGACATCTTCTAATTGCTTATTTTGTCTGACCAACAGTCCAAAACCCAAAGATTTTAAATAGCTAATAACATTAGACAAAGCAAAGCTGCAAACCCTCACATTCGAGAAGCTGAACCAGAGAATGTTTGGCATTTTTGCTTGAAAAATTACTTCAAACTATTAAATCAATTATCAAAATAGTTGACTTATTTAGTTATCGAACAATCATTTCAGCTCTACTTTTATCCCCGTTGAGCGTGATCCACAGATGGACTTAAAAGTGGCCACAAGGACAAATCCTGGTAAGTCCTTTTCTTTAGTTAAACATTTATTGAATGGCCACAATGACCCCTTGCACTGTGGTGCCTGTCACTGCTAATGCAAACTGTTGGCCTTGGGAGGATGAAGACAAAAACGTGTCTCCGCCATTACACATGGAGTCACGTCAGTCACTTCTTTTCCCCCCAACAAGGAGGGCAGGAACTACACATTTGGATGTTCACTCTGTCACCCCACAATCCCAACCCACTTCACATAGGCACAACCAGCAGCAGTTACTAATGCAGCAACAAAGACATGGTTGTACCTGCAAACACTGCTAACTGTGTTAGCATGTGGCACTTGCAGTGGTGAGAAAGTGCTTTTATCCCTGTGTCCCTAAATTTATTACATCACAGTAGCAACAGAATAGTCGTTAAATTCACTACGTCTCTTTCCACGTTGGCACACACAAGTTCACAGAACTAAAATATATCAGGATTTATTACAATAAATGTAAGCTGTTACTTTGATATCAAATGGTGGCATGCAAGAAAAAAACTAAACTTTGTATGGGTGACAATAAAGGCCTCTTTCCTGAAACAAAGCTTCACCATGTTACAAAATTAGAGCACTATCAGCATTATCAGATTCAAGACGCTATCAACAACCACCAGAAAAATGGCACCAGAACAGAAGTTCATGCAAACTTTTCCAGTTTGAATGAATATATATACACAATCATGTAAAATGATGTTTTAAGCTCAAATTCAAAAACAATATGACACAAATAACTGTTCTGAATGCATTCAGATCATTATTTTTGTATTATAATAATTATGAATTTATTTTTAAGTCTATGTATGTCTTTACAAGACTGTTAGTCCATAACGGAGTCAACCAGGTAAACTTAGGAGGATTTGCGCACGTTTGCTCTGGGAGAAATCAGTTGAATTCTAACATTTCCATTCATAGATAGCAACAGCTAATACCTTTACACTAATTATAAGCTGTCAGTCCTCTGTTTGAATTGCAATCAATATATTATGTACACTACTGCTAGTAGATGCAACTAGTATTTCAGGACTTCCACTCACCATTTCACAGAACATCCCTCATTTACCATTACAGATGTTCTCCACACAGAGATCAGTGTTCATATAAGACATACAGTATAAATGTGAACTTTCATCATATCCTCACGCAGAGCATATTAATCAGCAGTGCATCCCCCTGCCAACCAGACCTCATCCATATTCCAGCAGGCTTATTGCAATGGGAGCCGGTTGTGATAAAGTGGGATCGATACGCAGAGCTGGTAAAAACACGACAAGTACAACAGCATGGCACAAAGGCAAAGACTAGGGAGGACAGGAGAGTGAGGGAAAGATGCCTGGTAAGCCGAGTTTAAAAATCATCACCCACAGCATATTAATAAGAGGAGAGAAAGTGAGGCTCCCATCATATTCTGTTATAGTTAAAGGAAGCATGAAATGTACATATACACTCTAGGCTAAGGGAAGGTATAGATACCATTTTATTCATGGTGTAGCATGTTTGCTCAAGTTCTTTACCAGCTGTTTTGGAGGTACAAATATTCATTTTCAAGGAAGCTATGAAAGGTAAATAAGCAAAACCTCACTACTTTAAATGCCAGAAGGCTTCTTGAAAAATACAGCAATAGTAAGTTAACTCTTGAGGTACTGTATATTTCTTTTTTTATATCAAAACAGAGCAAAAACTGTTGTGCAGTTCATAGGTGCAAAGAATTTCTGACTGCAACAGTCTAACCGTACTATAACTTGGGACACACTGCCTTCAAACCTTTTTGACAGGTAAACCTGGGAAGGCATCAAAGATTTTCTCTTTGCCATATCTCAAAACTGCCACAGAGAATTGAGTGACAACTTTATTTCTCATCTGTTACATAAATCAAGGAAATACTGTGAAAGTCAGCTCTACAAACTAAGAAATTCCCTGTGCTTTCTAAGCTTCGAAGGATTTCTTTAACAAAGTTTCACACAGGAGCGAGAGAAAAAGTAATTTCTTTGACAGGCAGACATTATGTGATAGAGGAGACTTTTCACTGCATTAAAGAATGGGGCACCAAACAACAAAGAGAAGGTAGCTGTTTAAAAGGCCAATTTTCCAGTCCACATTGTCATTGTCACACTCTTAACTCCAAAGGCAGACATGCACTCTGGCATCAAAGGCCATTGATTTTCTAATCAAGAGCAAATGATGATTAAGGAATATCTGCCCCCTTATCTTTCCGTTTAAAATCCTCCTTTCTGGATTCAATTTGACTTTGGCTGTTTTGCTGCTGAGGGGAATCAGGACAGTCAAAGACAGAGACACCTTGTAGAGACAACAGGCAGTGTCATGAATGATTAAGGCTAGTGGAACAGAAAATAATCACCCATCGTCCCTCTCCCTGGGTCACCGAAGGCTTGCATTGTTGCCATGCCTTTTTATCAATAGACATGGAAGCTGATAATGTTGATCGATAAACTTCTCGTTCGACAAATATTAAACTGAAAGGTTATAGTGATTGATCGGCTAACATGTAGTGCCAGTGGCATGAGGCACAGCTATTCCTCATTCCTGACCGAAGCAGCTTTACAAAAATGTAAACATGGAGCTAGGCTAGTTCACCCACTAGTGCTGTATAGCTTCCCACCTCAATACTCTATACTATAAATTCCCAAGCTGGGTAGCAATAAACAATGTTAAAAAGGTTGGGCGATGTAACCCCCATCTCTTTTACCTTGATAACATTAAGAAGTAATACCACAAAGCAGAGCTG
This sequence comes from Maccullochella peelii, assembly GCA_002120245.1. Classification (NCBI taxonomy): domain Eukaryota; kingdom Metazoa; phylum Chordata; class Actinopteri; order Centrarchiformes; family Percichthyidae; genus Maccullochella; species Maccullochella peelii. The sequence goes on from LKNJ01000419.1 coordinate 229,182, forward strand.
ACTCACCCTAAGGGTGCACATGCTCATTTCTTAGCAGACTTCAATTATCCCAACTTTCTCCCTTGGCCGGTCTTCCTATGTATATGTTTAGCCTTTGTGATACACCTGCCTGAGGATGAGGGATTAACTTCCACCCCTCTCTCTAATCTTGGTTTGGACTTTAGGTTTAACTGTCCTTCAGGACCAGCCTGGAGCTCAGCTTAACAATGATGCCCAAACCCCTCATCTCTCTTGCAGTCTCTCTTTCAGTCACCCTCTATTTCCTCATTCCAACTCAGACTATAAACATTTTGCTGGGGGGATAAGAATCAAAGACAGATGGACATCATCCGTCCATGACCTTCAGGCAATGCCAATTCAACATGAAATGCAATGTGTTGTGTTGTTAAAAGTATAGTACTACTGCTGATGAAATAAACAAACAGACAGACAGACAGACAGATAGATACACAATATAAAACATCCATGTCCCAATATCTGTGATGAATAGGGGTCATTGTGTTACAGCTGTTTATGCTAATTACTCCAGTTTAATGAGTTATTACTCCAGGTGTAATTCTCTCACACAGCCAAATAATAAGAAGCAAGGGCACTAATTTCCAGATTCATCATTTCCATCAAACTTCCAAGTGTTCATCAGAGCCAAACAACACTGCCTAATGGTAACTGGAGGGTCATTTATGGTGGATTTCATTCTCAGTATTCATCCAGTCTACTATCAGCCTCCAACTCTGTGATGTCACTTTACCTGAAGTCATTGTGAGCAGGGCATCGTGACAGAGATGAGAGAACCGTGGGACTTCTTTTGTTGCACAGCAAGGGCTGACTTGTGAAAGAGAAACTAGCAGGCCGCTGTTGGGTGCACAACTGCAGACAGATGGGATAACAGAGAGAACTAGTTTTGTTCCCTACGTATTTTCCTCTCTTATGGATGCCAACATATGCTCAATGAGTTTTCCTCTCAACAGAGCCTAGACACAGGAGGATCTCTGAGATTTCTTTTGCCATATTTGAGTACTGAACTGGCAGGACGACGCATGCTGTACATCCTTTCCAAGCCTGTGGATTGGTGTTTCAAGGAAAGTCTAGCAGTCATCTGAATACACAGGTCACTCATTTTACAAGTATTCTGTGACTTACCAACCATCAGCAAAACTAGCTCATGACTTTTACGTTTCATCAAACAAGTCAAGCTTGAATTTAGCTCAGTGAAATTCGCTATTCGCTGTAGCTAGATTTGTGTTTTCTTATGGAGAGGTTTCTGTAGATTTTAACCTTAATCCTATCAGCTAATGTGAAGGCACTGATCCGCGTCTGTCTTGAAGGTTATCTGTGTATGTTTCACACCCAAAGGCATTCATTATTTACATAGCTGCTCCCCTGAGGCACCAGCCACCACAGGAGGTGTAGATGGGAAATCTACATCCCAATCTGCCAGCGACACATCCATATCTATACTGCATGGCTCACTGACTTAGGAGGATGTAGTGTCAGGATTATCATCCGTTCCCTGGAAACTTCATCATCATCGGCACAAGCAGCTGTGGCAGTGGCATCAGGCAGGCGTGTTTGCCTTTTAAATCAAGGGTTCCCCAACACTGGAGGCTTAAGGAAGCCATTTTTGGAATGGACATTTTTGAACAACTAAACAAATCAGAATGTAATAATGCTAACACTAACAGCACTCATTAAGGGCAGTCTTGATGATTGTTAACTATAGGAAGGACACTGTCCTCCCAGGAAAAACAACAGCATCACTCACTTCAGCAAATCCCCAAAAACTACATTTAAGTGATAAAGTCCTCCAGTGGCCATAGGAATTGTGATTCTTGTCCATCAAGAGCAAAAGAGGAAATAGCGTGACATTTTATAGAGCCACAAAGTCCGCAGAGGGCGGAGGTCAGGGTGGATGGATGGGACAACAAAATGTTGGGACTGTAACTCAGGGGATTGCTGTTTAATTTTTATTTCCTACAAACAGTCACCGTTGGTTTCTTTTCACCTGGTTCCCTAACATGAACTAGATGGTTATTATTGTAACCATGATGACGAAGATGCCCTAACCTTAACAAAGTATACATTTTAATCCAAATCAAGTTCTTTCCCTAGACCAAACCAACCTCAGATCATAAACCAGATACATTTTTCTAACAGTGATTTGTAACGCTTTTGTCAACAGTGGCATCAGTCCAGAAAACGCTTATATGTGTCATTCTAGAGTGTATGGACAAAAGGACAAAAGGAGCATGATCATTAAAGTAAAAACACGTTGTGTAGGCTCTAAATTCAACTCTAATTTGTGGATGTCTTGGATGCCCAACGCCATCAGGCTATTTATCTCCAGGTGAGAGAAACAGACAGGATTTCAGTGGTGGTGTTTTGAATGCAATGTATGCTAATAATGCTTGTTTGGTTAATGTCTAAATCAGTCATTCATCTCACATCCACACAGCCATGTGGAGTATGATAAATGTAACAGCGGCTGGATGCAGCAATTTCACAGCCTTATCCCATAACCCCCTGGATAATTAATTCTAATGATACTTTTTATCTGCGACACCTATCACGATAAACATCAATGCACGAACCTACTCATATGAATGTGCTATTGAGCGTAACACTGACCTTTCCAGACCTCCTGGACCTCTGAAGACGTGTGTGAAAAACAACCTGTACACTCACGCCAGCTCTTTAGTGTGCAGGGCTGATTTGATATAAGCGTGACAGGGGTATTTATAGAGCAGCATAGAGCCTGGCTCTCCCCTCATTTCTACACCATGAGCCCAATACAGCCCAGACACTATTGGCAGCCCTGCTCACTCACTGGAAAAGCCATCATGTCAGCACACTGGCAGCAGATAGCATGTTGTGCTAACAGGTTTGGGAGTCCACTAGCAGGAGCTCGATGTAGTTCATTATGCAGTGACATTATACATCTCTTCTTTGATGCCTTATTGCACAGCACCAAGGCAATCTGTATTAAAATGTCAGTGGGGGGTTTTTCTCGATCTAATGCAGACATTAGCTTTTGCTACAGTCTGATATCTTAAGCTTTCATCAGCATACTTCTGATTACTGGCTTATACATGGTGATGCAATGTTGATAAACACTGAGGAAGTGGTGCAGAAAGTATTATGTTTATGCAGATTTAAATCATATAATTTCAGAAATATCTGTGAAGGCATTATGGTATGAACGGTCCAACCATTTGTTATGGAGCTGGACTTAATTTAGGTGACTGTTTTGTGTGTCATTAATTACAGCATGCAACACATTATTCAAATGCTTTCAACATTCAGACATTAGATTAGGTTAGACTGCTATTCGTGATCTTTAAATGTACAGGGCCAAAATACAATATATATTGAAAATGTCTAAACAATCTACAAAAATTATAGTGTTCTGTATATCCTTTAATATGTGGCAACCTTTTTGGACTGCCTAAATAGTTATCTCACAGTGTAGACACTGAATATTAGATTGTGGCTCTCCAAAGAAGGGTGATGTTGGTAGGGTCATTTATTACATTACTTTTTAAAATACATATTTATCAACCAAGTCTGAAGGAAAAAAGAGGAAAAAAAAGATTAGGGGAGTAAGTACTAAATAAATAAATGTAAATTATTAAATTTGTCTTTAATATTCCAGCAAACAATTAATTTAAAAAGAGATTTTTTTGGCCATTTGAGCGCCCTAGACCATTAGTAATGCGGCTTATACAGCCACACACATCCAAATGCAGCATGTTTACTGTAACAAGCATTGGTTAAAAAAGCCAAGGACATCAGGAAACCAGTCTTCACATCCATGGATTTGGCCATTAAGATCTGCACATCATCATCCACACCAGCAGGGAGAGGAAAATAAATCAAATAAATAAGTTAGAACACCCCCGAGCAGATGTTTACATAAACATTATGTACAAATACATTATGTATTGCCCAGTGCCCTCACTGCTACAGAACAACAGTATTCTCCATTAGGGTTCCAGGTGTTCCTTTATAGTACAGCGATACACTGCTTTGATCAGCCTATCAGAACAATTCCCTCTTTCATCCGGGGGAATATGATTTGGTTAAAGGGAGATTTTGGATCAAGGTTCAGCCGGAGCCTGAGCACGTCCCTTCCTCTTGTTTAGTATTCATGCTGGGTATGGTAATCTGGTGTTGCTGTACTAAAAGTCATCGGCAGCCTCAATTTCTTATTAATACAGAGTGCAAATATCCAACAAGAGGGAGTTGAGCCTAAGCAAAACAGAAGTGTGAAGAGTGCGGGAAAAGAAGCAAAGAAGTAATACTGGAACAAATGGAAAATATGAAGTTAAACTTGCTGTGCAAGTCAGAACTCAAGGTTATGATTTATTATTATTTAAGAATTTGGTGCTGTTTTCCTTTGTTGAACGATATTTCAGAAATTCATCTGAGGGAGGTTTGACAAATGAATGACTACAGCAGGGCTATCTTTAAGTATGACTCATACCATCAAAAGATATTCAGCATTTTTAAAAACTGTCAGACACTAAATGTGAATATAATATTGTTGTTTTTTATTATTCAATTCAATTCAATTCAGTTTTATTTATATAGTGCCAAATCATAACAAAGTTATCTCAGGGCGCTTTTTCATATTGAGCAGGTTTAGACCGACTCTTTATATTTACAGAGACCCAACAATTCCCACCATGAGCAAGCACTAGGCAACAGTGGCATGGAAAAATCCCTTTTAATAGGCAGGAACCTCAAGCAGAACCAGAACCAGGCTCTGGGTGGGCGGTCATCTGCCTTGACCGGTTGGGTTGAGAGAGAGAGAAAGAGCGAGAGAGAGGGAGAGAGCAGGAGGAAAGAGAACATACAGTAGTACAGTACAGTACAGTTCTACATAGAGATGTAAAGTAACAGTAGTGGTAATGGTATATACTGTATATTCAGATACTCTGATTTGAGATCTAACGCAAGCTTCTGACACTGAGAGTCTTAGCAAAAATCTATAGTTTGCTATTGTAAATGAAAGCAATTTTCCTCTGCCGACAACAATAGTTTATGCTCTTATGTTGATTCAAGAGGCTATGACTGGAGGCCCTGTGGCAATACGATGGTAAAGAACTGAGCAGGACAAACATAAATGTACAGTTTAGAAAATCATTCTAATATTGGACTAACTGCTGTCTAAAAGGGTTTCCTCATCTTCAAGCAGAGTGGGATATATTGTGTCTGTCTAAGAGGAGAAAGTTTGGTTCTGAGATAAGAAAGGCCAATCAGAAGCCAGAAGATGGAAGGTTTGATTCTGGGTACAAGCTGGTTCAGGTTTTCCAGCCAGAAACAGCACAGGTGTTATATTAGCTGTAATGCCTATATGGCGAACCGCAAACACACGCACAGTGACCGACCTCGAAGTTTAACCTTTAAACCAATAAAATGGGCCCTGTCTGTGCATGCTGTTTTTTTGAGTTTGTTGTGTGTGTGTTTATGTGCAGAAAAGAGTTTAACTCCAGTTTATCTGCTTGATAGGGTTAATAAAGTTCTATTTCCCTCTATTCTTTACTTTCTGTGGAGCACATCAATCTAACTTGGCAGGCCGAACTTGGTTGCGGCGCCACTGACTAAGTACGGTCTAAGCTCAAAACCTAAATTATTTAGCCAGCGAGTCCAGTTGATAAATGTTGGTGATGCAGGTCAATACATTACAGGGATGTGTGGACCAACTCTTTGGTAGGATTTATTATGCATTGGGGGAGATAAAGGCCATTGACTGTCTCCAACAAGGTCACAATAAGGTCTCTTTCTCCACTCAGGGGGGTCTATCTCTTGTGGCAACAACTTTAGGCCACCATTTGGCGATACCACACAATAAGGTTAATCAAATCTGTTGGAATAAACTATGAACTGTCTTACGTCTACCAAGGATAGAGAGCGATAATGGGCTGTATTTATATGAAGGGATATCTAACGCTTACATTATTCATGGGGCTGTGGAAAATGCGATGGCAGTGCTAATATAATATTGACCTAACCCCAACACTACACGAATGGCAAAAGAGGCACAGCTTAACACACACACACACACACACACACACACACACACACGCATTGTGGAAAGTCTTACTGGAACATATCTCTTCCTCATATGATCAGTTCACATACTATACACAATACTTGGAAACTCAATACAGTAGATGTTCTTAAAAGGTCACAGGAGTGACTGGACACAGAGTGAAACAAAATTGTGTCCACCAAAAAAAATACCCTATATCATCAGACATCAGAGCCATAGGATGAGATTGTTTTCGGTCAAGAAATACTCAGGAGGGAGTTTTCTCTCTTTATTTGCTGTACTGTGAGGGCGGAAAAGAATAAATGGAATAAAACAGTGCTTGAATGGATTAATGGTTCAATGGATCAACCCACACTTAATGAAGATGTGTGTGAGGCTGACTTTATTGTAAAGCACAATAATCTCTCAAAGATAGCAGAAAAGTGGCAAAGACTTAAAACAAGATCAGATTTGCATTTGGAGATATTTTTTCAGTCTGAAGATATGTGCAAAATAGTTACATACAAACATTCTGCATATGAGACAGGATTGCTCAAATATGTCTTACTTTACCATTCTAAATTTGCACTTAGTATGTTTCATTTGTTTCAGTGTGTCACGCATCCTTGGTTACACATAATATAACCCAAGAGTCACAATGTGAAAGGCAGAGTAAACAGTGTCAGCATGTCCTATTGAGAAAGTGAACAAGTCATAGGAGAAACACAGCCCAGCTGAAGCATTCATGCCTCTAGTCCAGAGGAGATTTCTAAGCATTTTTATTGTAAGATACCATCAAAGCACTTTCACTCCTTTCTACTTACAGTATAGTATATAAACATGACTTTGAAAAATATCCTGCAGTGGGAAAACAGCAGAGCCACTGTGGGTCCATGTTGCCTCATCAACAGAGATTTCAAAAGGCAGTGCAGAATTTCAATGGTGCTTCAAGGTTCTGCCAAAGGACAGGCCAGGGGAGTGGAAGAAAGGGGAGGGGAGGAGGACAGGTATTTATGGACTCTCAAAAGACACTGTGTTGACACCTCAACCTTTTAGGCTCAAGCTGCAGAGCAAATGCTGCTGTCTTTCACCAAAAATCAACACCAGCCAGCATGAAGGGGTCAAACAACAATCTCCCATACTGAGTAAAGCTACAACCATTCTGATATGCAAACTGTCTCCAAAAACGGAGGCAGGACATTCAATTATGCCAAAGAAAATCCTACAGTATAAAGAGTAAAGATAAAAGGTTGAAAAAGACAGCTCAAACTAATGTCACTGGTCAGAGAAGGTACTAAAAGCCACAGCTAAGCACATGTGAATCAGAGTGCTGTGTCAGACACATTGGCTATCTGTAATGTACATTCATTCAAATAAGTTTCAGGTTCAGTGCTTTACAAGCTCTGAAATATATGGGGATTAAACAAGCTGCATATCTTGAAGTACTGCACTGGAAATATTGAATGTAAAAATCATGTCAATGCAAATGTTGCATTAAAAACTCTTCTATATTAATTAGAAGGTTTATATCATCTTTTTAATTTTGTTTGGCAGAAACCATACACTACTTTTGCTCCACTTTGTAGTACCTGCTACCGAGTAGCTCACAATCAACTTCCCTGCAGCAACTGCATAAACTTCACCTGCCAGAAGTATTTTTCAAATAAGCTGCACAGATCACTCACAGAAGACAGAAAAAATGCACTATTACAGAATATAATCAAAGGAGAGAGCTTAGCAATAAAAGAAACAACTCAGTCTGCTGTCACTCATCATTTCAGGGTCCACTTTCTTCAAAGTTTAGTATATCTCATTCTGCAAAACTGTTTTGTCCTCAACTTTAATTAGATATACGCTTATTCTGGAAATTATTTCTCTGTAGGATTTGAGAGACTGCTGCAAACAAGCAAACTTTTAGACATTCAGGTGAGGAGCGAAACAGAAGAAGAGCACAACGTGGATTCTGTCATTTCTGTTCCATGTATGACTTCAAAGAAGAAAGGATCGTTGAAAAATAACGGAATAAATGACCTATCACTTTAAACAGCCGTTGGAAGACAAACCTACTGAGAGCTTCCTTATTCTGCAACTTTATCCGTGCTAAAAAGGTTTGTATGAACTTGCTCAGTCCTGGATCTGGGACCTAGGGGATGGATCATTATGTCCTTGTCAGCTTTATTTCTCAAATTCAGCCAGTTTTATTGATGTGTAAACATCTCGAAGAGAAAAGGGACTTCACATACTGCCCAGATGAACAAAGGGCTCAAGGACATCCAACCAAAAGGACATCTGAATCCTACTGGACCAGGATCCTATGAGCTGCCTGAATGGGCAGCTTTGATAAGAAAAAAAAACAATGAACTTATGGGGAATAACCTTTGATACTGTGATTCACCGAAATACAAATATACTGTGTAACCCAAAAGGTCAGGACGACCTATACTAGAGTAATGTTACAAAGTAAGATACATGTTTTAACCATACCACTGATAAAAAAGGCAAACCCTTATATTCCCCAGGTTCAAATAAAAATGCTGTATTTGTAGGTCTGCAGGTGCAGACAAATATATTAGGAAAATGCTGTTTTAAATCTTAAGGTTATTGATTTTGTATTTCACTATATTATAAAAAAAAACTGCACTTTAAAATAATAATTTTGTTTCCTGCTGTATATCAATTACAAAATAGGATATATTTGATCTGCAGTGAAATCTCTAGAAATAAGACTCAGATTCTTACTTGAAGATTCGAGACTGGACTCAAAAGCATCTCTGATTTAATGCGTACACCTTGTTAGTTAGTCACCCTTGATTCTAGATGAAATAGTCAGGTTTTATACAAGATGAAATGACAGCCCAGTCAGCTGTGCATCCACAGTGGTGTCAACCTGCCAAATGCTCAGGTTCCTTGTCTGCACATTTTATAAATGCTTAACACATGCAGTAAGAAAGCTAAAAATAAGAAATATAAGATGGACAGTGTGTGGCTCCATTAAACACATGTTTCCAAAAAACTGGGAGGAACTGCAACTATCAGCTTAAGAGCCTCTCTGGTTTAGCAAAAAATGATTATTAAAGACATTAAAGCATGGATAAATGCAAGAAAAGGCTTGTATTTTAAGGCCATCCCTGCTGCTTACAAACAAGGTCAATGATAGCCCTAGTTCTAGTTCCCCGCCTTTGACAATGAGAAAGGATTTAATCAGATGAAGGCCTAATGCAGCAGGGCTATAGAGGCACTGCCATGCCTGGAGCTGTCCATCAGATAGAAAAGGGCATGATGGGCTGGGATCCAAACAGGCCCACAGAGAATCCCAGCCTGCTGTTGTTGCTGGCTCCTCATTCTCAAGGACCTTTAGAGATCAAAGACCAACACACAACAAGAGAGACAGCAAGAGAGAGACGGAGATAGAGAGAGAAGGACCAAAGAAAGTGAGTAGGGTAAGCAGGAAGGATGCCATGAATCAGAAGAACCCATGTGGCCTTCCAGTGATTACCCAAACGCCAAGCCTCCTACTGAGTCCAAAGAACAGTCAAAGGGATTTCCTGGAGAATGTCTGTAAAACATCCATTCTGAGTCAGGGCAGCCTCCTCCATCCGGTGCCAGATGAAGTATCTTCCGACCTCAACTCCATCCTAACATGTTATATTTTGTAGGAAATGATGTGCTCCTTTGATACTCTAAAAAAAGATCCTCTTTCCTCTACGGAATAGCTGAAGTAGCCTCTCTCCCTTCTTGCACTCTCTTAACAAAAATAAAACGATACATGGTGTTCTTCTGCCGGCCAGCGCTGTTGTTTAACCTTGGTGAAATACAAAATGGGACAAGCAGTAGAGCCGAACAAATACTGAGCTACATGAAGCGTTACGAAACAACTTAGAACATCTAAAAATGGACAACAAAAATATAACAGAAAGGGCAGGCCTGCCAAATATGAACTCAGCCCAAGCTCAGCCCAGAAAAGGCACAATTTTATTGGAGATTTCCACGAGGAGTTCAACCGATATGGTGTTTGTTCAGATGGATGTGCTCCATCAGAACTATCTAGAGGGGATGTAGTGTGCTTAAAATGTTTATCCAATCTGGTCAGTAACCACAGGGGATGGACAAAATACCGGGGACATCATACAATACAGTATAATGCAATCAAAAAATACAGTCTTGAAATAAATACAATTGTAACCTTATAATGAAAGCTTATAAAGACTGACAAAGGTGTTGATTCAAATGGTCTCTCTCAGGAGCTAATCAATATTTCGACCTGATCCTTAAAATTCCACCACATCAAACACATCAGGCTAGAATTTGCTGACTGGAGTTTGAATAATCAATCAATAATTAATGCATTTGTCTACATGAAAACCAAAGCATTTATTTTCTTAGCATCTATATAAGGTTAGAGAAATATTTTCATAATCAGTAAGAAGCTATGCAGGGAGCTTGCTTTTAGATATGTGGCGATACATTGAAAAAGCAGAAATGACATTTATATACAGACCTGCAAACTCACAAGAGGTGAAAAAGGTGACATGTTTGTAAACTCCCCTGTAGGGGGCTCTGGGGGCATCCTCCCCCAGAATAATTTTTTTGTGATTTTAACATGTAAACGAAGCATTCTGGTGCACTCCGTCTTTTGGCCTGTACAAGTCTTTCAAGTGCTCATTTTCGCTGCTTAGCAATGTGCCTCTTTCGTTCACATTTTCCTCCTCTACCACTTCCACCCTTTTCTCTGCAGCACTTGTAGATGGCTGGCAGTCAAACTCCATCCTTCTCTCTCTGACTCTGAGCAACTTATTTTGTCACTGGGCCTTGTCTCTTGTTCCTGCCGAATATTATCAGCTGGCTTCATGGTCTCCTTTTTCATGATCATAAAAGTTTGTTGAGGCTAACCCCAACTGCATCCGTCAAGGTTAAATGATCCGCCAGAGCCGGTGCTTCCTTACGTTTTCGTTTTAATTTCCTTCGTAAATTACGACAACGACAGACATTAAAATCGGATAACAATACGGACGCAGTAGGAGTTAGCCTTAACGCCGCAAAATGATTTTAATTCTGAACTGTAACGTTGTAATCATAGACTGTATGGTTGTAATACACAATTCTTTGTGGTTGGGAAAAAAAAGGTTGTGAAAGATTTGATGGGGTAACGTTAGGAAAAATTTATCACGACACACTTCAACTTGATTTGGCAAGTTAACGCTACTTTAGCAACTAGTTACCTAACGTTAAGTTAGCTAAACAACATATTAGGTCGTTGGCAGAAAACAAGACCTACCTCAAAACTAGTGTATATTGTAGTAGTACAAAAGTTGTCTTTATACATCCATGGAAAAGAAGACGATGCTGTTATCTTGATTCTGATTGGCCAAAAGACTCGAAAGG
>LKNJ01000420.1:0-11392 GCA_002120245.1 Maccullochella peelii
GGAGAACTTGCACAATTGGTGGCTGACTAAATACTTTTTTGCCCCACTGTATCTTCAGAAAATAAAATATTTGTTTTTTGCCTTTCTTTTATCAGCCTCTATCAGGTCTCCTGCTGATGACAGAATGCTGCTGTATGTGGTTATAGAAAGGATGGGATGAGTAAAAGAAGAGACAGAGGAGGAGCAGGAAGGCGAGTAGGAAGAGCGATATGATTAGAGTGGAGAGGAACACAACAGTGGGGAACAGGAGAATGGGAAACATTTTAAAGTGCAGAAGAGCAGAGAGGAGGAAGGTGTAGGGAGGAATAAGGAGGAGAGTTGGTAATAGAGGGAGGAAGATGGAGAAAGTTGAGCAGGATGGAGGAAGAAAGTCAGATAGAGGTGAAAGCAAAATGAAAGATGGGGCTCATAAGATGGGCTGAGGAATGAATAGCAAGAGGAGGAAAAAAATGGGGGTGGGGAGATGAAGAAGCAGAGGAAGAGGAGCAAAAATGAGGCATGGGGAGGAGTGACAAAGAGAAAGAGGAGAAATGGGAATGAGAGGAGTAACAGGAGGGAGTGAGGGGTGGTGAGGAGGACAGGAATGGATGGCAAAAAAACAGACTAAGCAAGAAAGGGGAGTGAGAGAGAGAGGTGTCAAGATGGGGTTAAGTGGGCCACGATGTTGCTTTCTGCACGCACACATGCACACACACGTGCCTCTATCACATCTATTACATACTGATACACATAAACACACACCTCTCCATTGGTTTTGTTCTCTCACACACATACACGCACACACACTGTGTCTTTCTCTCCCCTCAGGACCAGCATGTCTTCAGGCTCCGTGGCTCTCTGGCGGTGATCCGTCTCCACATTAAGCGAGGCCTCAGATAATTCCTAAGCCTCCTCCATGGCTGATCCAATAAGGGATAAGGCTCTCGGCTGGCCATGATCAACTGACAATCTGTCCTCTCACACGGCTACTTTAGTGGAGGCCGGGATTACCCCGGCCAGCCTAGACAGGGTACACACAGTTCACAAGACCACAGAGCCGAGTGTGTGTGTGTGTGTGTGTGTGTGTGTGTGTGTGTGTGTGTGTGTGTGTGTGTGTGTGTGAGAGAGTGTGTGTGAGAGAGAGAGAGAGAGAGAGAGAGAGAGAGAGAGAGATTGAAGAAGATTGTGTACAGAGGTGAAAGTGTGTGTGAGTGTGGTTATGTGCATGAGTGTTTGTGTTACCACTAGTAGTTGAGGGGTTACAAACTGACAATAAACAGTGAGATCTCTGTGACAAAACGCTATGATACTTTGATACTGAATGATAATTAGCAAGATTCTGTTTTCCAAACTGCTGTGCATTTTGGGACAAACATTTTGAAACACATTATCATACAAAACAGCATCAATCTGCAACAAAAAATGTATTTGGGGGGGTGGATGGGCAGACCAAAGCTAGCAACTGCAGTACTGCTCTTTAGAAGTACATTTGAATAGTACTTCATACAAGAGTCAAAGCAGTTTTTTGTTGTAAATATGATATAGAACACATAAAAAATTGTTCATTTCCTCTAACTAAGGAGTTAGGTCCAAAATCCTCTATGCACAAAAGAAGACTTGGTTGTGAAGATATACACTAGATACACAGTATGTACAGCAGATTACACTCCTAATATGCAATATGTCAAAAATTAAAGATTCATGGTACAGTATATTTTTGTCACGTATTTGATTACTCCTTATCCAATTACATTTTCAAGAGAGAAAAAGCCAAACGGGCTGGACGAGTAAAACAAAGTGCTGATCAGTCAATACAATATGTTGATACTAAAATCTGTACAATTCTAAGATCTACAGTATATCAAATAACAATGAAGAAAGGTGTAATCAGCAGCAAGAATCTGGATGCCACAAGGGCAAAGCACAAAGTATAGGTACTTCAGCCTTTTAGGAGCCATCATGCGGTATATAAATTAGGTGCCTACTGCAGACAGGTGACTGGAAGCAGAAAAGCTACAATGCAAACACAAGTCAACAGGGATAAATAACAAATATTACTGATTTAATTTTCTAGTATTTCAAAATCAAAGTGCTTTGTGGCCTTTAAGGATCTTCATCACCTGATAAATCACATTAGGTCAGGTTTTTATAAAAGCTTAATAATATGTTAATAATAATAGCAATTATGAAATGATCAATCTGCCTAGCTGGTATGGTAAATACACATGCTGTGAATAGGCAGTTTAGATAGCCTATTCGCCTTTCACCAGAAGAGCCAGGCAACGTGTGATAAGCATCGACATTCTAGCCAACAGAGTCTGCCTTGGAGACACTCCTGATCCCTTTTTTCATTGGAATAGGCTCATTTTAACACTCTCTCACACACACACACGCGCACACACACACACGCACACAAACATGCACTTGCACACACGCTTGGAGGACTGTGCAGGGCTTCGATAAGCGTGGCCTCTCTTTCTCTCTCTCTCTCTGAGTAAACATCGTTTTGGATTAGGCAGAGTATAATGAGAGCAGGGGGCTATCTGCCCACCACGCCTGCATTGTGGCCCCCCACTCCTCTCTGAGGGGGCCGGGACCAATCTTTACTCTGCTATTTATCCCCCTCCTCTGATAGCTTACTTATCTGCTGCAAAATGCCAGGGCTGACTGCCTGTCTAACTGCCCTTATAACTGTCTGCTTGCCTTCTTGTCTGCCTGGTTCCACTCCTGTCTGTCTGTCTGTCTGTCATCCTGTCTTCAAGCTTGCAAAATCATTAAGACAAATGCATGACTACGTCTCATTTTATCTCTCCTCTACCTGTCTGTCAGCATGTCTGTCTACATGACAGACTCTTTTCCTGAATCTCATCTGGTGCTGGTTGCTGTTGCAGAGGACAGTACTGCAGTAGGAGTGATATTATAAAAGCAGAGCAATGATATATGTACAGCAAACAGGACCACTTGTCTTTGCACTACTATGGAAAGTCATCACTTCCTATTAAACTCCACCTTCAAATTCTGCTAGAACCGTTTCTCCCAGGATATTTAAAAAATGCAACGAGTGAGGGAATGACGACTGAAGGAGGCGCGGCCTCATGGCTACGTAGCGTGTGGGTCAGGGGACATGGTGGAGACTGACTGACACTGATTAGTCTTTTTTTTTTTATATAGATTTCATGACGTAGATAGGTCCCAACCAGTTGACTCTATGTCAGCATTGGCCTCGCAGGTTCAGGGCTGATTTAAAACAGTAGATGCCGTGTTGAGCCATTTTCAACCCATGAAATGCAGATTTTTATAAATTTGGAAAGAAATGTCAATATTAACACCAGTACTGATGTGTTTCATCACAGTACAGTCATGTCATTTAGTTTACAGCTCAAAAAACACCTAAATGTTAAGTGTGTACTACCTCTTTAAGAGCGCAAGCACTAAACCCAATATCATAGGCTACTTTATATAATGTTACACATCATTTAGACCTAGAACTCACCTCCATGCAGTGTCTTATTTAATACCAACCTTTAAAAACTAACAAAAATGGGTGATATACTTTAGGAAAATGTACACCTTTTCTATTTTCTCAAATATGAAGCGGAACGAAGAAAAAATGGGTTCTCAAGATGTAACTGGTATTTTTGTTTACATAATATCAATGTTTAACAACTGTTTTGTTTTGTTTTTGCATGAACTGGCTTCCTTCACCACCTACCACATCATGCCCCGCACTTCTCATTGACAATGAATAGAAGTAGAGGATGTACACTTGATGAAATTGCATCTGGTACACAACCATTGTCAGCACAGAGTGAGTGTTCAAGAGCAAAAGGAACACAGGGGAAGTGAGGGTTACAGGAGGAGAGTTGAACAAAGTATGGAGAAAGAAATAGAAGGATGGAGTGAGAGAGAGAGTAACGGCGGCGCAGAATTACAGAGAGGAGGAACGATCGAATGAGAGGGGAGGGAATGAGATGTGGGGAAAGACAGGAGGAGGCAGAGACAAAGACGGAGTTTGACATGTGGCTAATAGACATATCAGCACTGAGTTAGGTGTGGGGTTTAGCTGGCAGACGAGAGCTCTGCAGAGCTTCATTCATTGATTAGCATACGGAGAGTGGCATGGGGCCGTGTGACAACCCCAGATTACGCTGCGCGCACACACACACACACACACAATGTAGATTGCCACAGATTGCATCTCTCTTCTTCTGTGGAGAAAGGCAAGGATGTCAAATTACAGGGTGTCACCTGCACCAAGCTATCTAGTTTCTTGAATGTTAATGTATATAAACAATTAGGACAGAAGAAAGAGAAAGAGAGGGTAATGATCGAAGAAGAGAAAAATGGAGAGCAGAGAAAGAAAGAGAGGGAGAAAAATGGGGAGTCAGTGGAGGGAGTGGGGCAGGTAGAAAATGAGAAAAATGTGCAGGGATGAGAGGAATAGGACAGTTGAGATTAAAATGACTGATGAGAGGTTCTTGTTTCTTGGATCATGGAAAGAGAATAAAACAATATGAGAAAGCATGACAGCTGCCACTGAGCCCCTCCCTGCCTCTAACCTGCAGTACTCTCTCTGAATGTGAACCCATGTGAAATGGAAAAACCAGAATCATCTTGCCTACAGCAAAGTCCAGGAACAATATGCGGTGATATACAATAAAACCATTTGATCATTTGATTCATATCAATGTATCTTTATTTTAACATAAATTGTACTGTCCACATCTGTGCTAGCTTCAATTTAAATTTAATAGAAAATCCAAACTGCATAATATGTGTGAAAACTATTTTTGTTTTATTGTCATTATCCTGTGACTGTGAGGTTTGATGGTACTGAGGAAAGAAATTTTAACCGACTAGTCACTTTAATGCAAGTGTCACCCTATTTGACATCAAAAACACCAGTTGTTTCAACACAAATTGGTGCCCTGGGTAGGCTTTGCTTTAAAAAAGCACTTCTAAAATGACCCCTATCCCCAAATAAATTAAACTGTGGAAGGCGAGAACAGACGAATACCTGAAGCCGCGTCAGTTGGTCTGGTGTTATCTGAGTACGTTTTTTTTTTAACTAGTCGGGTAGCCTGTTACATACATGTCATTTAAACGTCAATAACATTGAATTTAATTCCCATCCGCAAATGATACAAGGACAAACATGTGAGTGTGTTATGATACGCACACATCACTGCACTTACAGTACATTCTAAGAAAAACATTGACTGGCTACATTCAGACCATAACTGCTGATCCCTTACCATTTCTTATTTAACCATGACGATCAGATAAAAGCTGAAATCAGATCAGGAGAAATATAGAAATGGATTCTGACCAATGATGTGGTCTGAGGTGTAAAAGTATCACCTTATTTGTAATAGTCTACTTTTAGGGCTGTAGCTAAGGATTATTTTCCTTATCGATTAATCTGCTAATCATTTTCTCATAATCATTTTGTCAATAAAATGTGTGAAAACAGTGAAAAATGCCCATTATAATTTCCTGATCAATAGTCTAAAAACCCATAGATATTCAGTTTTCAATTATATAAAGCAGAGAAAACCAGCAAATCATCACATGTGAGTAGTTGGAACTGGCAAACGTTTGGCATTTTTGCAAAATTATTATTTGAATTAATTTGCAATCGATCGACTATTTGATTAATCAACTAATCATTACAGCCCTAAAGCCAACATGGACGAAAAGCCTTTTAAGTACAATTCCCATGACCATTGAGGAAACTCCATATGCTGGTAAAGATCGAAAGCTACAAATTTGACCTTGAGGGTGAGATTGTTTTTGTCAACTACCACTTCATTGGATAATGTTTCTATTACACTTGTGGCAATCTACCTAGCCAGTACCATATTTGTGTAGTTAACTGTCTCAGTAAGCTCAAGATCTCTTTTGCAAGGGAGACTTGACAATAAATTACTTATACACAAGGTCACAGCTAGATTAGTCAGTCACACAAAACATCATTAATCACAAATTTAGAAAAACAAAGTTTGGTCTGTGACGCTCTGACGCTGTCTTCCAGTTATACTTAGATAGGACAGACAGGAAATGATCGCACAGAAATCTACACCCACTCTACCATGACTCAGTATGAGGTGTGTGCAACGTGAGTGTGCATAGTTTGAACACGTCTGCCTCCCTATGTGTTTGCACATCTGTGTAGGAGTGAGCAATTATGAGTTGTATACAACAAAGTTATCAAAATTCAAAAAGGGAGGCAACTGACGCAGGGAGAAAAGTATATATTCAGCAAGAGTGACAGAAACAGGGAGTGGGTGACAGAGGAGGGAGACAGAAATCACATCCACTACTAGAGCATCCACGAGTCTGCCCAACAACTGCATTGATGCCTTAAACATGAGACCCAGATTTTCTATCTCGGTGAAGAGGTACTGGGAGAAGAAGAGAGGAGAGAGAGATTGGGGAAGACATAATATAGAGGTTATAGGGAGCAAAGGGAAGGGTGGGGGAGTAAACAAGAGGGTGCAGATCTGTTTTGGATACAAAGACAGTGCTGCTGAGGGACAGGTTGTCAAATTCAGTGTGGAATATGTTTTAACTGTGTGAATTGACTGTTCATTTTCTAAGCTATGGCAATACGGCGAATACACATCCAAGCACTGCTGTGTTGTCCAGTAGCTGCTAAACAATGCCTGAGTTTGGTGCCTTGCTCAGGTGCACTATGTTGTCGCTATAAACAGTACTCTTTAAGGGAGGGGAGAGTGTGTCTTCTTTAAGGCTGCAATTATTTAATTATTTTCATTCATTTTCCATTACAATTTTCTAAAGCCCAAGGTGATGTCTTGAAATAGCTTGTTATGTCTGATCAACAGTCAAAAACTGAATGATATTTAGTTTTATTATAACATAAGACAAATAAAAGCAGCAAATCCTCATAACTGAGAAGCTACAATAAGAGAATATTTGCCATTTTTGCTTGACAAATGACTTAAATGATTAATTCAATTATGAAAAATGAGCTCTAGTCTCATTCACATCACCCTCACTCTGATCACAACACTTTTGATACAATCTGGATATTGTATTGATGGATTTCTGATGGATGAATGATGAGTTACAAACAGTTATGTATGACTGTTAGTGTGTGTGTTTGTGTAGAAAGAGGAGAGGGTTCGGGATGGCAAAAACAGCACAGATGGTTTGCTGTGATCATAGTTTAGCAAAGATGATTACAAATATAAGCGTGTTGCATCATAACTCTATAAGAGATAAGATTTCACAGCACACAATGTGAGACAGGACAAGAGACCTGATCTGATTTGGTGCTCTACGGAAAGTTTTATGCCTCCTCCACTTGAATGATTGGCTGCCTGCAGGGTCTCTCCCAACTATGATTGGCCGCTTAGTTTCACGCTCCAACCAACATCAAGCTGGCCAATTTCAATTTCCTAAGGACATATTTGGTGGCTTGCATGTTCCGTTGAGCAGCTGCTTTCCCTAACGCTGCACTGTTGATGGCTTGTCAGCTTGCTTGTTTATTGGACCCTTTGTTTCACTGTTGCCATTTTATTACGTACTGTCTCCTTTTGCAAAGTTGTATTATTTAAGCAACCATGTTGTGTTTGTGTATGTGATAAAGATGGATGACATTACGAACTATATTTAAATTTTGGTAATGACAGAAGATTTGTAAAAAATTCAACCACTGGATGCACTGCGCCTTGGCTGCTTGTGTTGGCACAATAGCTGGTTAACTGAATCACCTTGCTGATCCCCTACTGAGTCTGGTCCCAGTCGAGCCATTCCAGAAATATTAAGATATTGGCAAGGATGACAAGCCAAAGCACCATGCAAGACTTGATAGTGAGTAAACTGAATTGCTTTCAGACTCAAAAAGAAGAGGATGAACTTCCGCGCCAAGGCCGGTGGTGGGGGCAGGATGAAAGCAGTTTATGAGAAGGTGAGAGCGGGATAGGAAAAAGGTTAATGGGGTGGATAGGGGTGAGTTTGTATAGATGATTGAAATGGGTGTGGGCAGTGGCGATTGGGAGGAGAGTGGTGGTGGCAGGGTGTTAATTTGGGAAGTTCAGAAGAGGAAGGAGACCCCCGGGGCTCTCTGTCGCTCTCTCTCTCTCAACTCAAATAAACTGCACTGCGACAAACTCGCCATGAGAGGCCAGCGAGTATGTACACATGTGATACAGCATTGCCCGTGTGTATTTCTGACTGAGTTAGTGTCTGTGTGTGTATTTGCATCTGTGTGTGTGGGCGCGTTCACATTCGGGCTGCCTGAAGGCTTCCTGTGTGCAGGCGTTTCATTGGAGAGGCAGATGAGCAGGGCAGATATCCTGGGGCCGCCTGGCAGTGGCCAGAGCTTTATCTGAGCTGAAATGATTTTAGCACTCCGTTTTGGAGCGCTAACCCAGGAGCAATGTCACCCCATCCTCCTTCTTCTCCCTATCGCCTTCCTTCGTTCTTTCTCTGTCACTTTGTCATTTTCTCCTCTCTTCTGCTATTCATTCTCTCATCCCCTCCTCTCATCTCTCCTGTCTTTTTCTATCTCTGGCTGGCTACTGGCTACTAGATTAAGGAGAAAGAGTAGACAGGAAAAGAGAAAGAATGACAGCAAAAATGACTTTTTCATTTGCAAAATCAGTTCTCAATAATTTTTTGATCTTTATGTTTAGTTTTTTCTGACTTTTGCAGTTTCATTGATACTGTGTGATTTTTAAACAGCTGTTTATTACTACTTTAAGAGTTGGAGAGAGAGGGAGAGAAAGGGCAATAAAGAGAAAGCACAGAGATTAAAATTGTGGCATCATGTCAAGGACTACAACTATTATTTTCTGCAGATTAGGTTCTCGATCAATCAATTAATTGTTTGGTCTATAAAATGTCAGATAACAGTAAAAAAAATGTCCATCACAACTTCCTAAAACCCATGTTGTTTTCCAGATCCCAAAGATAGTTAGTTTAATATACAGAAGACTGAGAAAACCAGCAATTATTCAAATAGAAACCAATACATTTTTGCTTAAAAATGACTTAATCGAATATTGACATAGTTGCAGATTCATTTTCTGTCAATCAACTAATTGTTTAATTGTACAATCATTTCAGCTCTACACTAGTCATCCACTTCAACAAAAGGAAGAAACATAAGTGCTTTAAAAGCATTAAGTAGATTTAATTGCTAACACACCTGTCTTGCAGGAAACTTGACTCAACAATGCATTTAAATAACTTAACAGTTTTAAATCACATTGTATAGTGTGACGCGTCCTTTGTGTACCGCTGGCTGAGATGATGTAACATGACTGCCTGTCAGTGGAGTCAAGTAGGTTTCTGAAACCCACCTGAATCTGCTAGTCGGAAACACTGACTTTAAGTGGCACTCCATTTTATTTTCCCAGTAGGAGGTTGGATATTCAGACTTCCCTAGGTGTCAGGAATGCTGTGTAACAGGAGGACTAATCCAAGCGAAGCCAAGCACCATGTATTTATTGCCTTTATGAAATGTCCCATATTTTACATGAGACTCTCAGGCAGAGGCATGCTGGTCTTCTGCAATCAGAGCCATTATCCCGCTGGATCGATGTCTAGGGCCCACCAAGAAGCAGCAGCGTAGATGGTACCTTTCCCACTCCTCCTCTCTCATCTC
Organism: Maccullochella peelii; assembly: GCA_002120245.1. Taxonomy (NCBI): domain Eukaryota; kingdom Metazoa; phylum Chordata; class Actinopteri; order Centrarchiformes; family Percichthyidae; genus Maccullochella; species Maccullochella peelii. Next base: position 9,614 of record LKNJ01000420.1, read on the forward strand.
CCCACTCTTTCTCTCTCCTTGTTCCTAACCCCACCCCACCACAACCACCATCACTGGTCACATCTCTCTCTCTCTCTCTCTCTCTCTCTCTCTCTCTCTCTCTCTCTCTCTCTCTCGTTACCTTGGCTGCCACATGGGGAATTAAGTGGTATTACGAGGAAAGGCTTCTAGCCGAGTTTAACTGCATTACAAGAACAGGTAATACACCTTGAGAGTGTGTGTGAGAGAGCAAGGGGATGGAGGGTGGAGGGACGAGGGGTTCTTGTGGGTGCAAGAGAAAGACAGAGTAGGAGGGAGAGAAAGAAAGGGGGTCTTAAGTGAATTGTCAACTCAAACGCTCTAATCACAGTGAAAGCTCTGGACAAAGAGCACCCACTGACGCCAGCGGAGCACACCCTGGGGGAAAGGCCACTTAGCCCTATCTGACTCCCGCTCTACCTCTGTCTGTTTCTCTCTCTTTCTGTATATAGAGGCAGGTCTCTTCAAAATAATACTTTCCACAACACCTGAGAGAGGAAGGGAGGGAGAGAGACAGAGGAATGGAAGAAGGTGAGAGGAAAATAAATATATATATATACAGTGGGGCAAAAAAGTATTTAGTCAGCCACCAATTGTGCAAGTTCTCCCACTTAAAAAGATGAGGGAGGTCTCCAATTTTCATCATAGGTACACCTCAACTATGAGAGACAAAATGAGAAAAAAAATCCAGGAAATCACATTGTAGAATTTTTAAAGAATTTATTTGCAAATCATGGTGGAAAATAAGTATTTGGTCAATAACAAAAGTTCATCTCAGTACTTTGTTATATACCCTTTGTTGGCAATGACAGAGGTCAAACATTTTCTGTAAGTCTTCACAAGGTTTTCACACACTGTTGCTGGTATTTTGGCCCATTCCTCCATGCAGATCTCCTCTAGAGCAGTGATGTTTTGGGGCTGTCGCTGGGCAACACGGACTTTCAACTCCCTCCAAAGATTTTCTATGGGGTTGAGATCTGGAGACTGGCTAGGCCACTCCAGGACCTTGAAATGCTTCTTACGAAGCCACTCCTTCGTTGCCCGGGCGGTGTGTTTGGGATCATTGTCATGCTGAAAGACCCAGCCACGTCTCATCTTCAATGCCCTTGCTGATGGAAGGAGGTTTTCACTCAAAATCTCACGATACATGGCCCCATTCATTCTTTCCTTTACACGGATCAGTCGTCCTGGTCCCTTTGCAGAAAAACAGCCCCAAAGCATGATGTTTCCACCCCCATGCTTCACAGTAGGTATGGTGTTCTTTGGATGCAACTCAGCATTCTTTCTCCTCCAAACACGACAAGTTGAGTTTTTACCAAAAAGTTCTATTTTGGTTTCATCTGACNAAAAAAAATCCAGAAAATCACATTGTAGGATTTTTAAAGAATTTATTTGCAAATTATGGTGGAAAATAAGTATTTGGTCAATAACAAAAGTTCATCTCAGTACTTTGTTATATACCCTTTGTTGGCAATGACAGAGGTCAAACATTTTCTGTAAGTCTTCACAAGGTTTTCACACACTGTTGCTGGTATTTTGGCCCATTCCTCCATGCAGATCTCCTCTAGAGCAGTGATGTTTTGGGGCTGTCGCTGGGCAACACGGACTTTCAACTCCCTCCAAAGATTTTCTATGGGGTTGGCTTAAGCAGGGGGACACGTCTGGCGCTGCAGGATTTGAGTCTCTGGCGGCAGAGTGTGTTACTGATGGTAGCCTTTGTTACTTTGGTCCCAGCTCTCTGCAGGTCATTCACTAGGTCCC
>LKNJ01000420.1:15862-45017 GCA_002120245.1 Maccullochella peelii
CCCGTCTCACACACACACACACACACACACACCAGTCACCCCATCATCACCCAACAAGACCAATTTGATGCCACAAGTTACCAGCAGGGGCAAGGACAATGTCAACTGTCAGTCAGAGCAGGCGAGGCCTGTCATTGGTTTGGTGGTCACCAGTGGTTACAGATGGTGCTACTTAGTTAGTGAGATGATTTACTCTGTAGGCAGGGAGCGACACACATGGCTATACACACACACGCAGTCTAAATTTGCAGAACACAAAAATACAAACTAATGCACAGACACAGACACACATGGCCTTGAATAAAAAAGCAATATAAGATAGAGAATAAAAATGCATTGGTGCTGCCCCGTATCAGACAAAACAGAGCGACATTGAGATTAAGCGTCCTGCTGCTGAGAGAGAAACAGAGATGTGAATAGTGAAAGGCAAGATATCATACATTCATTTTAAACAGGGGTGGGTGGTGATTGAGTGAGCAACGCTGTGAATGACTGTGTGTGTGTGTGTGTGTGTGTGTGTGTGTGTGTGTGTGTGTGTGTGTGTTTGCATTCTGGCCCTAGAGTCGTAGCGGACATATTGACACAAAATAAACAGCGCTCAATCTCCCAGCCTGTGATTGCTGCTCCGGTGTCAAGATAAGTCCTGGGCCGGTGGCAGCCGAGATCGGCCGCTTGCTCAACAATAGAAGGAAGGAGGAGAAGGTGGAGCAGAAAAGAGGAGAAACGCAGAACATCAACATCTGACCGACTTTCTCTCTGCCTCTGCATGTTAGCTCCAATTTACCAAACCAATATCAACATAGGAACTTTCTTGTTACACTACAAACACTTTATTCAAACAAATGTTGAGATTTGCAGCAGTTGCATTACTGACCAAATCAGCTGACCCGTCACCTGTGTGTCAAATATTACTCAGTCCCTGCTGTTCTAAATACAGACTTGGATTACAGGATTTTTAAAATCCAACAAATCCAAATTTGAATTCAGGATGCATCACACACATCTATATATAAAGATAAGATACATTTCACAGATTTTCTTCTCTGTAATCACAAAAAACTCGCACTATGAGATTAGAGATCAGCGGAATATCCACACTATCTTTAAATTTCTTTCCCTCATGTACACACACACTCTTGCGCCTGGTAACTTGTCCTTGCCACACTTGGACAAACCTTGAGACCAGCTTGCTGACTCTTCACTCTTGCTATTTCAGAAATCCTCCTCTTTAGTTGATTTGTCTCATATTGGCTATTCCCGGTCTTTTTAGAGAGGAGCCATGAAACCATGCAGTTTTTTGCAAATTTTGCTAGGTTTGAAATGGTCAGGGCTAAACCAAGTAGTCCTTCACATTTATTTATTCTTTAATTTATTTCTCTTTGTATTTCCACATTTATTGTCTTATTCTTTCCCGGATTTATTCTTTTTTATGGCACTCCTATGACTCCATAGTCTGGTGTCATTTGCATGTGATTTAAGGTAAACAAACTGGATGGCCGCAATGACACTTTAGAAAGAGAGTGCGCAGAGAACAAAGTGTGACATCATAGAAAATACATTTTAACCTGTGATGCCAACTACTCGTGAAACCTAAACGCCAAGTGCTCCAGTAGCAGCAGCCAACAGCTGAAGACTGTGGTTGCTAATGAAGCAATGTAGACAAGAAACAAACTATGAATGAAGGAATGGGAGGATATAGCCTGAAGGATGTGTGGATGTTTTGGCCCAGAAAGAAAGGAATGATTGGAAGAAAGAAAGAGCGAAAAAGTGAAAGCAGGAGAGACAGATGAACAGAAGCAAGGGATGTGAGTACAGATTGAGCGATCGTAGACAGGAAGGGCATCAACACATTAAAGCAGAGTAGGTGTCAAGACTCTGAGTTCTTTGCCTGTCTCCTTCCTCACCTCCCTCCCCCCAGGCCACTACCAACACCTTCCACCCCTCTCCCCCTCCAGAAATGAATATTTCTCATCACCATATGAATATTGCGGGCGTGACAAGTGCGTGTAAACACACAAAGGCGGAGTGCTCAAATCCACTCACTGGGAGCTATTAAGTCGTCAGGCGGCACAGAGAGGCTGACAGAGGAGAGAAACAGTGTGCATGTATGTGTGTATTGTTGCAGGGAAGAGAAACGATGTGGCGGGCCACTGAACAGATCAGCCACAGAGAGAGAGGGAGAGAGAGACTGGACAGGCAGTCAGAAAAAAAAACAAGGAAAGAAAGAAAGAATTGCTGGCAGACTGCTAATTTTACTTGTCGCAGAAAAAAAACACCCAACCCGTGCTCAAACTGTCAACGTCACTGTCACCTCAAAACCCAGGGGAAGGTGTGTGTGTGTGTGTGTGTGTGCGTGTGTGTGTAGGACAGATGGGAATAGGAAATGTGTGTGTGAACAGGGTGCATGAGGAGGCAAAGACAATGTTTGTGCAGAGTGTCTTTTTGTGTAGCAGGTGTGTGAGCAAGGAGAGCCCTGTCTGAGATGGGCACAAATGTGTGTGTTGTGTGCACACATGCAAATGCGTACACATGCGCACATACACACACACACACACACACACACAACATAACTCATGTGGTACTTGCCAACTTTCTCATGTCTCAATAAGGTTGCTCACTCAATACGGTGTGTTGTGGGTGTCTGGGGAAGGAGCAGGTTGTTTCCTCTGATCAATGGAGAACCTGCCATTGATCAGACTGACAGAGTGCTTTCTCTTTGTTTTCATCTCAAACTTGCCCTCTCCATCCCTCTCATTTTTTTTTTCCTTTCTTTCATTTCATCCTTTCTCTAACCACGCCAGCACAGGGCTCTAGGGACAGCAATGTCAGATGGTTGCTCAGTTAGTCTGTCTACCACCTTGGTCCAGATTGAAATATCTCACCAAATACTGAAAGGATAGCCATGAAATGTAGTACGGACATTCATGCTCCCCACAAGATGAATAACTTTGGTGATCCCATTTTGTCTAGCTCCTCAAGCAGGTCCAAATTAAAATTTTAGCATTAAACTTTGTGTTTAATGAGCAAAGTAACATTAGCATGTTAGTATACTCACTGTGAGCATGATGGCATGCTGATATTAGCATTTAGCTAGTGTGTGCTACCTCACAGGGCCACATGGCTACTGAATCTCAGTCTTGTTTTTGCACATTTGGTAACACTGTAAATTAAAATAAATAAATACATTTTAAAAAATAAGAAATATATTAAAGAGGCTTTTAAACTCGGATGAAGTAGAAGAGTTGGCGTACTGATAAAAGCTGATGGAAACACATTTTTTAAATAAACAATGATGTGCGGGACCAGCTTCGACCGTCTCTCCTGTTAGACACATCATCTGCACATTGCTGTTACATGTCTCACATATTATACAGCCAGTGCTGTAACACAGACACACATAAGTTACTTGCATACATTCCACTCACCCTACACACACAACCCATCAGATCTCCATGCCTCTCCTTTATTTCACTGAGCAACTAACCCTGAATAATAATTCAAGGTTTTCAACCCAACCTTGAGTAACCTTTATGTTGCTGCTTAACTTCCACCTTCCAGAGGTGCTCCTTTTATTCAGCGTAAAAATGCACATACATGGAATTCACACTAAAGACAAAACAATGATTTGTTATCTGGCCTTGTGGGCATGATCCTAAAATAAGTGAAAATCTGGGCATCTGTGTGGAGGTGTGCAGTTTCTATGTTGGCGCTTTACAGTTTACAGTAGTGAAAACAGTATCTTGTTCAGTGAGCGAAATTTTTTACTCTTGTTTGGATTTCAACCACTAGGGCTAGACCTTTGCATGGAGCATAGAGCAATTCCAGTGGGTGAGTGTACTTGTGCAGATTTACAATAACTGAACATTCAGGAGCTCAAAAGACAAACACATTAGGTTATAGAGAGTCAAGGATGTTGTAGACAATGGACTACCATATGAGGAGAATATTTGGTACCAGTGATGCGAAGTAACTAATGTTGTACAAGGTAAACCAAGAAACATAGCACAGAAAGAACCAGGAACTGAGCTTATGTATACTTTAAGCAAACGTTGCTTAACACAGAGCAACCCCGTCACCAGACAAAGAGTTGTTCTGCAAAACCAGGACAACGTTGATTTTTTTATTTAACATCTAATGTAAACATTTATTCATTATTAATGTCTACAATATCTGCATATGGCGACTACAGTATGGTTAAGGTTAAGCAACTAAAACACTTGGTCATGGTAAAAATAAAAATGAATAAAAATGAATTGCAGGTCTGTGACTCAGGTCCCGCACAGCAAAGTTAGACACAGTACACGCCCATCCACCACCCTGACTTTGCATCTCAGCACACTACTTTCTGCATTGGCACTGGATGTAGGCTTTGGATGTAAACATGTGCTGCAAAATCATCCAAAATGAATGTAATTTATAGGGACACTGGGGCTGATACCTACTAACTATGTTGGATACTGTATGCACTTGTTTTTATTTAACCACTGTTAACATCACATCATATTCAGTAAACACACCACAACACTATAGTTAAAACAAATCCAATAATCATCCTTTAACCATGGGCATCAACTGAGATTTTCTGGATTTGACAGCCTCTCATACTTTCATCTTTTAATTTTCTCTTCAGAGTAATCACAGAGCAAAAATGCCATTGAATGAATGCCACTGACATTATTTGATTTAGGGGTCAACTAGGCAGTTAGACAGATTTCTCAGACCAAGCAGATACAGCTGTGACGTCAGCCGCTAAGTGGGCCAGAGGTCTATCAGTCAACGGATCTGTTAGGCTTGTAACCTGCGGCGACAGGTCCTTAACGCGCCACGCGGACAGAGCCGTAACAGATGCCCAGCTAAGTGCCTGATTAAAACTTAATGTGCAGAAGGAGCCGTGTGCGAGTATGGGTTTTTCTGTAAGTGTGTGTGTGTGTTGTGCAGCGTTAGGGAGAATATGAGATAGACACCAGCCCTCCAGCGAGAGAGGGGCCATGCCAGCTGCTTCTCTCCCCAGAGACGGAGCCCTGAAGCTGGGCAGCGAGGCAGGGCAGTCAGGGGAGGCTCTAGAGGGCCATGGCACAGCCACAACACAAGTGGCATATGTGACGTGACACTCCACTCATCAAATGAGATTTCATTTTCTAATTATAATACACCCACACCCACACACACACAAATCTCAGACAGTGGTTTGGCCCTTGATGTAAAGTCTTCAAACCTACTTTTGACACAAGGCTGAAAGAATAAAGCATCATGGGAACTGCACTTGTCAAGAATAACACGCATGTGCGAACTACTAAAAGCATCCAAGGTACACACTGTTGTTAGCAATTTTCAATATCAATAATGTGTATATCGCACAGAGAATTTAAGCCTGACTGACATCTGCCAAACAGCCAAATAGCAAACATCTAACTAAAGTGGCTACAATTCCAGGTATGTTTTAAAGAAAATGTATACTTGACCATGTGTAAAACTTGCTGCCTTAATACTATACTGTATGTCTCAACTATTGCATTGCATAAAGATGGGTTGAGTTAATACTTTTTACATTTTAATTTTGTTTGTTTGTTCTGTTTTTACAAAGGGACAGACTGTAAAATCAATTTATGGGTTCTTGAAGTCAAGCGCGTAATTGCCTCACTGAGTTTCACTATGACACTTGTCTTTTGAAAACTGGTTCCATCGTTGATTTGTCACCGAACTGTGAGCCGACTAGGTGATCATTGCGTTGTTGGTCAAAACGCACACACGCCTGCCGGTGGTAATTCTGTGCACCAGAGCACACATTGTCTGTGGAGCATAGTCCTTACCACTTTCTGTGTATGTGTTTTGCTGAAGATCCAACATGGAGCTACTGGTTAAATAGTTAATAGTGACAATACAGAGAAATACTTGGTGTTTTTACAAAAGCTTGTAAAACTGTGTGTCAGGCATGACAGACACAGCCTCATCACCCAGATAAGCAACACTGACCATTAGCGCTTTATTTTAATGTGCTTATGGGTGTTCATTACCTTAACGTTACAGGATTGTAAATAACTTGTCTTGGTTGAAGTTCTTATTCATCCTTGTTTTCAATGCGAGTTTGGTTGGAAAGTGCAGGTGCAGGTGTTTCTAGAGCAACAGGTATTACTGTTAAGCTTATTCACAACTATTATTAATATAACAGTCTAAAAGTTTAATGAACACAGCTTTTTAAGACAAACATTTCTTGTGTATAAATGCACTCAAAAATTTACTTTCATGAATGAGACCGATTGTGTGTGTGTTTGTGTGTCCAGGAGGTATGAGTAGCTTCGTGGGTCAACAATCCAGCAGCCAATAATTTACCCACTGGCAGAAAATTTCATCTGCCTATCATCCTGTCCCTCCCTCCCTCCCTCCCTCTCTCTGTCTCTCCCTCCATTCCTCTCTCACTGATTATGCCGTCAATACGGTGCGGATGAGAGGAGCTGACAATTGACCAGCCTGGATCAATATCAGCTAATAAGCATGTCAGGAGAGAGGAGAAAAGAGCAAGGAATCGACTGAGGGAGAGGGAGACGGAGAGAGAGAGAATGACTGAGAAAGTGACAGAGAGAAAAAGCCAGTTTGATCCAATTCGGCTGCTTGGCGTGTGGAGGTGTAAGTGGGATGATTGGCCTGTTATTGCTGGTTTAATGTTAGGCAATCAGAGCCCTAGTGGTCTAGATATCAACAAACATCCATCAAATTGTCCCTTCTTCTTCTTGATACCACCTCCTCTGCCTGGCCCCGCCTGGACACCTGACAAACAATACGACAACAATGAGAGCCAAGCAATGGTGCAGTTTAAAAAACCCCAGGGAGGTTGAATTGATAGCCATGTACTCGCTGCACGAGCCAAAAGAAAACACGTTTGTTTGGGGGTTTTTTGTTTGTGTTGGGGAGATCTTCACTCATTTTATTTTTTATTTTCCTTTCTTTTTAGCCTCTCGCCGTCTTTCCCCCTGGCAGAGGAGCATGCCGTTGTTGATGGTGATATAATAACACAGTCAGGTGCCTGTGGCCAATTCCCTGTCATTTGGACTTTTGCGTAAATCACCATGTATTTTTCTCTTCTTTTCTTTCTACTTGAATTCTCTATTTCACCGCTCGATCTTCATTTTTTTCCCAAGGTATCATTTTCTTTTGCTCAAATTACCTTTCCTGTGGCCTCCCAGACGCTACAATTGCAGATGTTGTATGGATACTGATGGAAGTATTCTGGGTAAATGCAACACTGCTACTAGCACAGGGTAGTCAACACTACTTTGTCTAATACTGTCTATTATAGAGGAGCATGAAGATACATGACTGACTCTAAATTGACTAAAATGTTGTTTGACTAACTACCTGATTGACTGACTGAAAAACAGTGACAAAAAGACAGACAACTGAAATTTTACTGACTGATTGGCTTGCAGTGTGACTGTCACCCAATTTTCTGTCCCCACCATTGTCAAGGATTTGAACTTAACTGAATCTGCCTGTGATCTTAAAAAAATACAACAACAGTAAATACTAAAAAATACAACAAAGTGTCCCTGTGACACAAGCTGCAGCAAAAAGTATATTGATAAAATAAAGTGCCAAGTTTATTTTTGCCAAATAATTGAAGATTTGAACCTGTGAACTGATTTTCAGAGCCCTGTTTTTCTGACTAGAGGGGAGGATGGTCCAGATTCGCTAAGATTAATTTTTCTTTCCATTTACAGTAAATTAGTGACCAAAGAAGTGCAACAAGGCTCACCAGTAATTTTACTGGCCACCTTGACAACATTGCCCACTTGACTCTTGTTTTGCATTTTTAGATTTCCATACCAACAAATCGCTGAGAAGGACTGGATTGATTCTATGACGGATCTGTGAAAAAACACCATCAATTTTCTGTCAGTGTTAAAAACATTTAATCTCTGCAGACAACCCTGTCTCCTAAAAATTATGTTTATATATACTACTAATTTGGAACAGTAAATACATTTTGAAAGAAACATCAAGGATTATGTTTTTTATCAACATCGTAAAAATGTTCATACTAAACGCATCTGCAAAATGTTCACTGACAACTTTGTTTTCCCTGTGATATCTGGTTGCGGCAACTAAACCATTCTAACATTTTCATGGTTATGTTTAGGCAACTCAAAGCACTTCGTTAGGGTCAGGGAAAGATTGCTGTCTTGGTTAAATATTGAAAAAGTCAATGGTGACACAAGACGTGTATGTTTTTTCAATATTTAACCAAAACCACGATCTTTCCCTAACCTTAACCAAAGTGTTTTTGTAGCCTAAACCTAACAACACACAGGATATTGGACACAGGACGCGAATGACGATGTGGTATGTTCATCTACTATCCACCCTGACTTGCCAATGAACATAATCCATACAAAAATTATGTTTCCTTCAAAACCTGCATATGTATTTTTTACGAGACAAGGTTGCCGCAGAAGATACTTTTTTTGTTTCCCTTTTATCAGTATCCTTTTCTGTCTTTATTGAAATCCGAGCACGGTAAACATTGTCTCAGATTGTCCTTGTTTGTTCTAACTCCAACAGATATGTTGTCCATCACCTTCCTGTCTGATCCGACCCGTGCTGTGCCCTGCCAGACATGTTAATCACCATGCAGAGCCCCCTGCCTACATATTCAGTCAATGTCTCTGCCAGGACCAACCACACGATATGACCTGTTCTCCCACACATGCTGATTGCAGCGTGGACGTAGTGATGAGTGATGGAATGGAGGGGACGGACGAGGGCGTGGAAAAGGAGGAGAGCGGCGTTGTTCTCATTTACATGTTTATAGCTCCTCGGTAGGGAGGGGACAGAGCTTGTTTGCGTGTGTCCGAAGGACATGTCCAATTATCAACCCTGTTGTTTCCTCAACAACGCTCTCTGACTGCTCAACATGCAGACACAGACAACCAGACACACACACACACACACACACACACACACACACACACACGCACACATTGATTTGAACCAGCTGTGCTTGCTGGGAGAACGAGCTGGTTAGTGTACTGGGGGCTACATGTGAGCATAAGGGTCATATGTCATATGGCAGGTATGGAGTCAGCTGTGTTTTAATGACAGCTGTGTGTGCATGTGTGTGTGTGACAGAGAGAGAGGGTCAATGCCAACCTACCCACACACACACACACACACACACACACACACACACACAGATGGAGAGAGAATGGGGTTAACTCATAACTCCCAAACACTAAACACACTGGATGAGACATAACATATGCCATATGGCAAACATACAAACTCAAGCATACCTAATGTGTTATTTCCATGTTAATGCAATCCTCTCCGTCACCACGGCAACAGGAATGATTGACAGAACAGGAAAGGTTTGAGAGGGCAGGAAAGAAAGAGAAAAAAGAAGTGTTGAGTTTTTTTTTATACCAAATGCATCTTCTTAACCCCTTCACCCCACAAACACACACTCATGCACAAAGATAAAAATGCTACAATTTATTCCAGCGTTGCCACCCAAAAAATAATCAAAGACCAAAAACGTGAGCTGCAAGGCGGCTAACCACATACTCATGTGCCATCTGATAGTCAGCCTCTCATCTCCTCATTCTTCAGCCCCCCACCCTCGTAACTCCAACAGACACACACACACACAAATACACCCTGGCTGGGAGGAGAGAGAATATTAAAAACAAACAAACAGAGAATTGCCTTGCTCAGAAGAATTACAGAGGTGCTGATTACATCTGACCCCTCACCTCTGCTGTCAAAAAGCGCTCCTCTCTCCTGTCTTGTTCTCTCCTCCATTTATGTGTCAACTCTTAGCCCCCCTTCCTCTTTGCCACTTTGTTAACCTCTGAGTTCCTGCTTGGGATTTTCTCCAAGAATTTGTTTTGTGGGAGTATTGTTGTTCAGGAGACAGACCTCCCCAATAGTAGTTCCAAAAGATTTGTATCCGTGAAAACACTGTCAATTTGGCAGAGGGGCTTTCCACATTTTAAACAAAAAAGACGAGACAAAACAGACAGAAAGGTTAAGATGAGGATTAACGAGGCAAGGAGAACAACAGAAAGAGGAAAACTGATTTTTAATGTCTCAGTTACCAGAAATTGGAATTATAGTCAAACTCCGTGTCTGAGACCCCATCTTATCCTATACAAGGCTCGTATGGGACATATAAAAGAGCTGTCTGATCTGTTAAGGGACTTAACTGCGTAAAGCTACTTAGGGTCTCTGATACACAATTGTTAACAGGCAAGCTACCTGGATTATGAGCTGGTTGAGCTGGTTGAGCTGGTTAGTAGGAGAGGTCAACAGTGGAAGTGCCCCCTTAACCCTGTAAGTTGCATGCTTTGGTTTGACCATAAGTTGCTAACGTAACAGATAATGCAGTGCTCCATTAACCCTTCCAGTCATGCATTTGGGAGGCTGTAACTTAAACCTCTTAAACATAACATTAGGAAGCATCCCCTTAACCTTTTAAATTGGATGTCCATGGACAGCCACAACTGAAAACCCTTCTGGTTAAATAAGAAATGGCAGTTCACAAATTGCCACAACTTAAAGACAATGTAATGTAATAATGCCGTAACTTAAACCCAAATTATCCCATCCTTGACTTGCTAAACCTCAATTACCTGTTAGGCAAATGATGGTACTGTATTGGCAAAGTCAAATCATTTTTTTCAGTGATTCATATAGTTGCAACAACACTGTTCTGCCACAGCACAGTCAAGCTTAGTTCCAACTCTTCCACACAGTGCACCAAGAACTTGCTAGAATCTTATATCTGCTCTTATATGTGCCATATGTTGCATATACTGTATTATTACCAAAAAAAGTGAAACAAATTGTCATTTATGATTTTGTTTGTCTTGTTTTATCAAATAAAAATCCTTTTACCACTTCTAAATAACAATGTCACACACATAATAAATAAAGCGTACGTCCTCTCCTCAACTGAGACCATCACATTTATTGGGGTGGCATGGTGGTGCAGTGGTTAGCACTGTCGCCTCACAGCAAGAGGGTTATCGGTCAGCTGGGGCCTTTCTGTGTGGAGTTTGCATGTTCTCCCTGTGTCCGCTGTTCTCTCCGGATACTCCGGCTTCCTCCCACCATCCAAAGACATGCAGGTTAACTGATGATTCTAAATTGCCCGTAGGTGTGACTGTGAGTGTGAATGTTTGTCTGTCTCTATGTGTCAGCCCTGTGATTGACTGGCGACCAGTCTAGGGTGTACCCCGCCTCTCGCCCAATGTCAGCTGGGATAGGCTCCAGCCCCCCCCGCAACCCTCTGAGGATAGCGGTATAGATAATGGATGGATGGATGGAAGAAAATAATATAAAGCGCAAAACTAATAAAGCTTTAGTCTGTCTCTAAAAACTTTCTGACATCTGAAGACGGAAATCTTAGAAAAGGGTCACGAATACATACTTTATTTTATTTTTTAAAGTAAATTCATTTCTTAAAACAGCTTGAGACTGTAGTTCTTAGAAAATGTTACTCACAAGAGAAAACAGTCTTTTTGGAGCCTTTTTTTCAGATGCAGATTTTGTGCGCTAGTGAGTATTAATGGCAGTGTGTGTGTTCATGGTAATGAAGAAACATGTCAGCCAGTGCAACGCCGTGACTCACTGTGTTTTTAATAGTTCTTGAACAATAGCAGAGGTAGTCCATGGCCATGGCATAGAGTAATAAGCCATATATAGGCTTTGGCTACACAAGCAACAGTGTTGGTATGATGAATTCATATATAAATGTTGGTTTTGGTCTTTTCATGGGATTTGTTCAAAATAAGAACACATAGAATACCACCAGACTTGTATCCTTTAAAGAAGCAAGATTCTGTCTAAATAGTGTCTGATTGTGAGTGGATAAAGCTAGCCTATACTACACCACATTTGCCCCTTTCACTGAACCTTATGCTCATATGCAAGAGTCTACCCAGTGTTTTCTTAGCTAGTGCTGAGGGAGTTTACTCCAGTGGACCTGATCAGAAACATATCACTGGTGCTCAGTCGTCTGAATCCTGTGACCCAGAATCTTGTGACTCTCTCTCTCTCACACACACACACACACACACACACACACACACACACACACTCCTGTTTCTAATGACAGCAGTGTGATAGTTGGTGCTGGAGTGGAGTTGCGGTGGTGTGGCAGGGGCTGATTTGGCAGCAGTCACAGCTGAAAGGCTTTTATCCTGCATGGTAGAAAGCACAGAGATGGACATGCACAAGAACCACTGAGGGACACACACACACACACACTCACTCTCACACATGCACACAGGGAGTAGTGGCAGTCGAAAGTAGTCTACTCAAGTGTTTGTTGGATGTGAGGAGGCAGAGAAAAATAGAAGAGAGAGAAAGAAAGAAAAAGAGTCTGACACAGAAAGAATGAAGAAAGACCTCAGGATGATGTTACTGTATGTTGCTAGGAGATAAAATGCTTTTTTTTTATTACCCAGGGGGCTTTGCAGCAGTCTATGGGTCTATCGGTCAGTGTACAGATCAATGGAGCTTCAGACCAGTGCTCCACTGTATGATACCATAGGTATCAGGTCACACAAGTGCACAGAGGCAGACAGAATCTTGGAGAAGAAATCAAAGAGGTTCACACATGCTGCTGTTGTTGAGGAAGACGGTTTTTGTGCGTTAAAAAAGCATTACAGCAAGCAAAAACAGCACTTTATCCTAAGCCTCATCTATCTCATTTGAATCTTTGCTTTGTGTTGTTTTCAGAAGTCCTGCAGGTGATCACTCACAGTTTCAGTGGCTTTCAATGCCAGATCAGGACACTGGTGGAACTGAGTTGAATTGAGCCAATTTGCAGCAGTTAGCAAGATAAATTATATTTTGTCAGTCAGCAGCTATAGCATAGTAAACAAAATGATGCTCTCAGGATCAGAACAGAAAAGTGGTCAGTATTGTTTCTAGTAAGTCCACAGATGATAACAGTGCATTCTGATGTGGCCCAGTGTAAAGGGAGTTAAATCTAACAAATTCGGTAACAAGCCAGAGTCGAATTATGCAACTGTGTTGACACCGAGATCACAGGCTAAAGAGAGGCAAAACAAAGATGAGACTATAAAACAGCAAACCAGTTATCTGGCTATTACGGAGTTCATTCTCATTATCTGTTGTTAGCAGTCCGGGGTCGTCCTTTTAATCCTTGTGCAGACAGTAAACACATGATTATACAAATAATGAGGGGAGATATGGATAGTCAGGCAAACCATAGAAAAGGGCACAACAGGGTAGGACACAGAAATGTAGGGCCCATTACTGCACACAAAAGATGGATAGCACAAAGGGATTTAAGCTTGGAGCATGGCAGAACCGTTTGTGGTGCTATGAAGAACCATGCACAAATGACTGGAAATGTCCAGGACTGTACGGTTTAGTGCAAAGCTGCAGCATTGCTCTTTATTGAAAACAGCCATAACCAATTAAAGCATTAAAGAAGACTCCATTTTCTGCATGTCGGGCATAGGAATGGAGGACACAAGAGGTTAGAATAGGATGCCAGAGAAGAGGATACAGGATTGAGAAGGGGACTTTAGGTCATACCATGTACACCGTGTTCATGAGAAGTATGCACAATGATCCAAAGATGTGGTGTTCACCACTAGGACAGGTGATTTTTTTCCAAATTATTTGATGTTTATTGTAAGAGAGAGAGTTATGTTGGGAATCAGATAAAGTTTCATTGTTTCTGTGGCAGAACGACAGGTAAGTAAAGCTTGCATGTGGCGAAAGAGCAAAACAAGCTTAAGAAGGAACTTCCTAACAACATATACCTTGTAGTATATCAGTTGAATGCTCAATACTTAGTCAGTAAACACATCCAGTAAGTGTGCACAAACAAGGAACACTTGAAACTGAATAGAATAAACTAAACTCTAACAAGCACTTTTCTGTTTAAATGGCAATGTTCATTTAAAGTTTACACTAAAATTTGACTGAAATTCAGGAGGAAGGATTTCCGTACATTTCAAAATGCATTTCTGCTTCAGTCCCTACAAACACAAACACACACAGAGCCACCGCACAGAGTACAGAGTGTAGCTACAGGGCCTATCTAGTACAGTGTTTCTCCCTCGCTGGTTTGACTATGGCACTTATCTGCCTACTGCAGAGAGAAGAGAGCAGATACCACACAGATGAGCTCCACTGCCAGTGTATGTGTGTGTGTGTGTGTGTGTGTGTGTGTGTGTGTGTGTGTGTGTGTGTCTGTGTGTGTCTGTGTGTGTCTGTGTGTGTGTGTGTGTGTGCTCATCCTGTATGTGTGTCTTTCCTCTGTTTGGGTCTATCTGTGTATATGTATAAGTGTTTATACGGGCATGTACTGTGCGTGTGCATGTGTGCATTTGCCATTCAGTTTGTCTCCCTTTACCTTTTCCACTTATCTTGACATGCAAACCCCTCTGTTTGAAGGTGTGAGATGTGAGTAGTGGCATCTGACTGTGCGCAGATTTGAGCTGCTGTAATATTCAGGTTTGGGATCCCTCTCTCTCTGTAGGATTAACCTCAGATGGAAAAGATCTGGCCTGCAGACTGTTGACAAAGCCACAGTTATGTATGATACAAGAGCTCAGCAAACGCATGCCATGTTGAGGCCAGACCTTTCATACGTATATCAGAGATGTTGTACATTTTTCACTTCATAGATCTATATACAGTGTAAATATTATGCACTGTGCAATAAGAAGTACATAATATCAGTATACCTGTGTATTGACACTATATCTTTGTTGTCCAGCTGTTGTTGTATGTCTGTTTTAGCACTAAACGATAAGTCAATTAATAAGTTAATGATCTACAGAAAAATATTAATATTATTAAACTATTTTGATAACCTGCTGATCATTTAAGTTATTTTTCAAGCAAAAATGCCAAACATTCCCTGGTTCCAGCTTGTCAGCTTGCTGATTTTCTCATTGTAAATTGAATATTTTGGGGTTTTGGACTGTTGGTTGGACAAAAAAAAGACATTTAAATTTAACGTTGGGCTTTAGGAAATTGAAAAGGACATTTCCTGAGGTAGAGTAGGAAAAAAGTAGAAAAAAGAATGAGAAGAAGAAGCCCTATGGGCACATCTCTATTGTGTGTGTTTCTGTGAGTGTATGTGTGTGTGCATGTGAGGGTCATCCGTCCATCTGTCCAGCCAACGGTCAATTTGGAGCCAGAGAATAGAGGCATTGAGTCAGGTAAATGGGTGGCGAACACAAAGTCTGTGTGTATGTATTCATGTATGTGTGTGAGTGTGTGTGTTTGCCCACATTGAAAGGCAAAGGCAAGTCGGACCAACTCCATCACTCTGGATGAATAGGGACACCCAGGGATGGACGGATGGAAAGAGAGATGGAAGAATGGGAGAGGAGAGGCGGAGGACGAGGAGTGACAGGTCGAGGTTATCTGGCCACAGAGAGAGAGGGCGGGAGGCACACATGGGAGAGAGGGAGCTATTGTACATTATTAGCTGGCATACAGTAAAAAGGCCTCATACATGCACAAACACACACTGGGCTTCAGTGAATAGAGAGCTCCATCAAGGATCACAGTGTACTTTGAATAGTCAGTGCATGTGCAAGTATTCTGTAGCTATTTCATGTCCTGTTGAAACAATATCTTGAAGGCAGGTCCTGTTGGCACAAGCTGATTCATTTTTCAACAAAAAAAAACAAAAAAAACAACAACTTTCCATTCAGTAGTGTCATACAAACTGGTACAGTCATTCAGAGCAGTAATGCTCATTTTCATGCAGTAAGTGAAATGATTAATCAATTACTGAACTTACTGATATCAACTATCAGCCAGTTTTTTGATGGTTGTTGAATACTTGCACTACTAGTTGTTATCATTCAGATCGAAAGATAATTGATCGCTAACAATTTTTACAATCGTTTCAGTCATTTTTCAAGCAAATTTGCTAAACATTGACTTGTTCCAAATTCTTTTATTGGAGGATTTATATCATTGTAAACTGAATCTCTCTGAGTTTGGAGCGTTGGTCAGACAAAACAAGCAATGTGAAGAGGGCACATGTGCTTGTACCATGGGAAGTTGTAATTTACACTATGTTCTAGCATTTTACAGACAAAACAATTAATCTAAACTCCCAGTGTTGGGTTAATTCTCTCTGGAAAACAATAGTCTGGCAGACAGAAAGAAATATGTTCTATTTTTACACAGTTTGTTGGATTAAACGGAGAGAAGACCTGGGTAGTTAGCATGAGCAGCAATGTCCACTGTGCCTGAAGAGACAAAAAAAAAAAGAAGCAGCTCAGGGGAATCAAAACTTTTCAGCGGAAGTGATCATCTTTCATCTGCAATTCATGTTTGCCAAAAAATATGAATGCTATAGAAAAGTGTTTTCAAACGTTTTTTTTCAGTAAGCAGATGGATTCCATTTAAGATTTATTTAAAAATAAGGTAACATTTTTTTCTAATGAGAGACTCAGTTATGACGTGTCCATTTTATAAATTAAATTTTCTCTGAATTGACTTACAACAACCTGTATAGCTGAGTCGATGTGTAGCCAATTTTCTCTGGCAATGACAATACATTCTTACCCCAACCTACAAACTTCTAACTGATTTTGTTGTTTTTACAACTGGGGAAACGGCCATTAATGAGCACCACACCAGATCCATTGGTATATAAAATGGAAGATGAGGGCAACGATTCAGAGGTCTGGAACCCGGCTACTAGCAGCAATGGCAAGAAACACAAAGAGATGATGGGTGCAATCTAGGTGCCAGTTAAACTTTATCTTTCTCCTGTTTACTGCACACATATATAAACAAACTCAAATAGTCACGCCTGCATAAATAGACTCAGACATATATATTCACATAAATATCCCAAGGTTAGCAAAACACTTCATTTCAATTAACAATTATTATGCTTCACAGGCGGTCCATGTCTGTCTTTTTCTCTCTTTCAGTATCTGTCTGGCGTTTCTGTCTCTTTCAACAATTCGTGGCCCATGCTCGGATCTTCCCTCATTTCCTTCTCATCCTGCGGGGTAGTAACTGTTCATCTCTGTCATCTCTCTCTCTCTTTCTCTCTTTCTGTCTCTCTGTCTCTCTCTCTCTTTCTCTCGCTCCCTCCCACCTCAGGGCCACTCCAGTCTAAATGGAGTGATTAGTCTAAAGTGGGTGCTGTCAGTGAGATCATCCTAAGATAGAGTCCTATCTGGAATGACCTGAGCCGACAGCAGACCAGCTCCAGAGAGACAGAGAGAAAGAGAGACACTATTAAATGTTCTATTTGTGACAGCTGGCTCCAGGCTCTGCCACAGCCATGCCTCCTCTCCTCAGAGCTCCATCTAGATCTGACTACAGCTCTTGCTCTGAGCTGTCACCCAGTCTCTCGCCATAGAGTTAATGTGGAGAGTAGAGAAAGAGGGGGGAGGAAGGAAGAAAGGAAGAAAGAGGAAAAGGGATGAAGAGAGGAGAGTATAAGTGGGTCAGGGTTAAACCGGACTAACACCCAACACATTAATGAAATAAATTGAGACATACGATCATAAATAAATACAGTGGCTTAAAGATTAGAAAGCTTTGGCCTCCACCTGTCTCTCTCTCTTCCACACACACACACTCGCACACAAAAGGACAAGGACAGAGCATTACAATACACTGCAGAGGGCACAGGCGGACAAAAGCCATTTCATCACGGGTTAAACCTCATTCACACATTAATCTGCCACAATAGCTTCCTAATCACATAATCCACATAAATTATACAGACAACACCTTTAAATTATGATTGCACAGCTGGAGGGGAGGGGGGATTAACTAACAGGAATGAGAGGTGACTGTGCATATATGTGTGTGTGTGTGTGTGTGTGTGTGTGTGTGTGTGTGTGTGTGTGTGTGTGTGTGTGTGTGTGTGTGTGTGTGCCAACTTTGTACTCATAAAAATGATGTAAAACTGAGATATGAGCTAGTGGTGCACACACTACCACATATTGGTGTTAAGATTTGTCTGTATTATTTGTCAAGTGAGCAAAACACTCTCAAAAAATCCCTCTGTGGGATGCATTGTTGTTGTTGTTGTGTGTGTGTATGTGTGTGTGTATGTGTGTGTGTGTGTGTGTGTGTGTGTGAGTGTGTGTGTGTGTGTGTAAACATTATGTTTGCGCCTGTTCAGAAATGGAAGTGATTCCTCCCACTTGACAACACAAAACTGCACTAATCATGACAGTGTTAAAACACTCCACACAATGTATGATCTTGCATACACACACCTACTCGCTGACACAAATACACACACGTATGCATGCACACACATTGCGCTATTAAACAGATGTATGGGCGAACTGAATGATCAACAACTGAAGTGTTTTGTTGTACAGAAATCCACTTCTCATTAAGGTCATGTTACAAACAGCAATTGACCTGTGAATGTATGTGAATGGCTTCATGTGTGCGTCTATATATGTGCACTTGTGTGTATGTGGTAATGTGAGTGTATTTATGAGTAGATGCTAGCCAATAATGATGTTTGAGTGTGTGTATCGAGTAACATAGTGCCACTGAGAGATAAGTTTCCCTCCCTATGCATTTTCTCTTGCAGTCAAGCTGCATTCATACAAACTGTATGTAGCCGTGTGTGTGTGTGTGTGTGTGTGTCCAAAACTAGGCTCTTCAGTTAGACAAGGTAGGATTAAGAAGAAGGGATAAACTTTCAGAGAGAGAGAGAGAGAGAGAGAGAGAGAGAGAGAGAGAGAGAGAGAGAGAGAGAGAGAGAGAGAGAGAGATGCTTCAGAGAGCCCATCACGTATGCATTGAAAATTTCTTCCTCACTGCAATTATTCAAGAGCTGCTGTTTGCCAGAAAGGGATGAGTAACAGGAAGAGAGGCAGAGAGAAGAGTCAGATGGTGGATTAACACGAGGTTAGATGGCGTGGGTAGGTTTAACAGTTTACCAGAGCGGTGCATTCAGAATGCCAGGACGAGAATGTGCACGAGTGAGTGTGTGTGGGTGGATAAAGTGCAAAAAAGATAACAATAAAAAAAAGATAAAGAGATATGTACATAAGAAAGACCTGGACACTGTAGTGGATAATAAGTTTCAGTAAGTAATGAAACAATCTTGAACTGTGTGACAGGGAAACAGAAGAGGAGGGGAAGGCTTCAGAGGGAGGGAGCTAGAGAAGAAAGATGTAAGGGAAAGAACAGAGAAGAAATGGAGTCTCAGTATAACATGGTAAATGAGAGATTGGGGAAAGAAAAACAAGAGGACAAAGA
Source organism: Maccullochella peelii (assembly GCA_002120245.1). Taxonomy (NCBI): domain Eukaryota; kingdom Metazoa; phylum Chordata; class Actinopteri; order Centrarchiformes; family Percichthyidae; genus Maccullochella; species Maccullochella peelii. The sequence continues at coordinate 35,120 of LKNJ01000420.1, forward strand.
GAGGAACATACTACTGGCTACTGTAAATACTGCAGGTATCATGTGACTCCACCATGTTAAGTAGATTTGTGCCTTGCACCAATCAGACCTTTTGGTTGGATATTCTGTTTGCTGTTTGCATTTCAACAACATGCAAAATAACACTTTAACACTGTTCAGTAGATATTTCCTGTATTTGCATGACAATGTATGTACAGTATAACCCAAGTGTTGTTTCAGTTCATCTATTAGACAAATCTGTATATTTTATTCCACCCTTTTTGTTTTGGTTTATGTGCAGAATATGGATTACCTTATAAATCCCTGTTGGCTGAGAAGCATATGGTTTATGGCGCTTAAATAAAATGTCAAATAATTTATTGTTTTATTCATAAAGGTTGGCCCTATGTGAGATAAAAATCTTATTTTTAACCAGAGACATATACTTGATATGTGTGCATGGCTTGGTAGACTTTTTCATAGTACTTTAAATATCAGTCAATTGAACCACTCAGCCAACCACCAATAACTTCCTGAAATCAGCCAGTTTTTTGATGGTTGATGAATAAGTGCACTACTAGTTGTTTCCAACAGGAATTTACTAAGCTTTACACATATAGTAATGATATATTTTAGATTTACAGTCCAAAATCCAAACATATTCAATTTACTATAATATAAGACAAGAAAAGTTGCAAATACTCATATCCGAGAAGCTGGAACCATTAATGTTTGGCCTTTTTGCTTGAAAAATGATTATCAGATTTGTTGCCGATTAATTTTCTGTTGATTAACTAAATGAATAATCGACTCATCGTTGTAGCTGTACAAGAAAACATGACATGATTTTATTCAAAGTTGTCTCCAAACTTCCTCTTATTTAGCATCTTTCTCTCAATGTCTGTCTGTTCATCACGAAGAGGTCCCAAACATTCAGGAGGGCATGTAAGAATAAAACATCAAGGAGGGGGGACAAGGGCAAGAAAGAAAGAGAAACAGAGAAGGTTAATACAGGGAGAATTGGGTTAAAAATCTGTATGAGGGTCTAATCCAAAGAGGGCAAACAGGAGGAGCCAGAGAGAAGGAGATAGAGAAAGGTTGGAACAAGACAAGGAGAATCACCAAGAAAGTTCAGCAGTGCAGTCTGTGCTGTTTGCTAACTGTTTCATCTCTCACTGTTTACTGCAAAAGCAAGAGGAGAATGCTTTATTGGTATACTTTATTGGTATTGATTTATCATTTATTTGTACTGTTTATGAGTGTTTGTACACTTTTTAATGTGAGTTATTTGCGTTGTCCTTTGCTACAATACAGTGTTTTAGAGGGCTTTGTATGGTTTTCTGTGGGTTATTGTTGAAAGAAGAAGTACACTGCATTGTGGAGGGAGGATTGTGTGTGTACGCTTGTGGGTGGGTGCACACGTGTCAGAGGTGGTTGACACAGAGTCTGTGGAAGAATACACACCTCAGCTCCCGCTCCCACAAACACTGTAACATCTTCTTCTTTTTGAATCTGTGCCACGGGTCACACTAAAAATCAAAATAGGAAACTAAAGAAGCACACACAACTTCTGTACAACACACAAGTACAACTGCCACTCTCACCATTTCATTCAACACATCATTTCTGCCCCATGTCCCTCCCAGATTAGTTGAAAAGGACACAGCATTTGTTGTGATGGCACATACACACATACATACACACAGCTGCACACAAACATCAAATCATCCTCAGCAGTGAAAGCTCTCGCTTGTTAGCTAATCAGATTGTTCTTGCTGCAGGCTTGCCTCTAAACATATAGAGCCTACACCCGCCTGATGCTAAAAGCCTGACTTAGTCCTGTTGAATATTGCATGCCGCTAATGTTTCACAGCCTGGCACAGATTGGCAACACAGAGTCTCCTGGGTGAATTGTGGATGTAGGGGTGGGAGAGGGGTTGAGATTGTAAAGAAAGTGGAAAGATACAGTTGTCTCATTTCCTCTTCCTTTGTGTTTTTGTCTTTTTTTCCTGTGTGTTTCTGTGTTTTTTTATCTCTTATTTTCATTCCTGTTGTCCTTCTGTCTTTAACACTTGTCCTTTGCACCCATTCACTCAAAATATACAACATAATGTCAACACTTCACTAAAAAGGACATAACTCTGAACTTTGTATATTAGTCACACAAAAAAAAATGATTTCATATTTGCAGGGCTCAAATATGATGACGCGTGATAAACAGGAACGACAAAGAAACAGCTGGGTATCGTTCCTAGTTGGAGAAATATAAACATGTTTTAACTCCTTTCTTTTTCATTAAAAAAAAAAAACCTGCTCGATGCATCAGTGTTAACTGATAGTCTGAAGTTTAAAAAGTTTCCTGATTTAGATCAGGACATATATGATTAAAGAATAAAGTAAACCAGCCAGTTCCAACTTTAAATACTAACCACTTTTCAATACTCGATGCTACAGACACATTTCCGTCTGTACTCAAAAAGCATTGAGGTTTGATTCCCAGCCCTGTAGCTGTCACAAGTTGAAACTAACCGACAAGATATGTGATGGGCAGTTAGTGTATTTAGGGGGAGGACAGATACTCATAGGTAACTGGCATCCAATCTAATGTGACCCCGCTTTAAAGCAGGGTTTGTAGAGGTGGTTTAGTTACTTTAAACTCACAGTCCCTTTTTCTCTGAGCCCACTCTCGCTGGGTGACTACTCTGTCACCTCTCTCTTCATAAAATTTCAAACGTAAATTTTCCATGCTGTCTGTCACTTTCTGTCCCTTTATAAATATCTCTCCCGACTCTACTTTCACTCTCTTTCTTCTTCTCTTTCCTTATGTGACATGTCCTGTTAGCATTAGTGAGGTGGCTAGCTGGAAAAAAATCTGTTTCATGTACCTCTTTAGCCCATTATGTGGTTGTCTGGCTAGAGCACTCACAGGGTAGTGTGTGTGTGTGTGTGTGTGTGTGTGTGTGTGTGTGTGTGTGTGTGTGTGTGTGTGTGTGTGTGTGTGTGAGAGAGCGAGTAAGAAAGTCACTAACGTATAACAGTAAAGTAAAACTGGGATGGTATAAAAATCTGTCTGATTGCTTCACAAGACAACTGTACAGTGTTTTACAAGGATCAGCTACGAATTCAGTATGTATTTGGCCCGGAGAGTGTGTGTGTGTGTGTGTGTGTGTGTGTGTTTGTGTAGGAGTGTGTGTGTGTATGTATCAGACAAAAAGGCTTGTCTCTGTATAATGGGACAGCGGGATCTTGACAATGTTGATTTGGAAGCCCCGAAGGGTGCCTGCATCAAACACCCACACCTACTCACACGCACACACACACACAGACACACAGACACACACACACACACACACACACACACACACACACACACACACTAGGGGGGAGGCCCTCATCACAGGAAGGTGTGCTGTTTTACCAACACAAATCACATCAAGTGATTAGACACAGCACAGTCACCGTGGAGACAGGTGGGAATGGCAACAGATGATGAAACAGGGCTTCCCATCAAGAAATCACACACAAACAAATCCCATATGCAAGTAGGCAAGCACACAGGCTCTCAATCAAACACACCCTCTCACACACACACACACACACACACACACACACACACACACACACACACACACACACTAGGGGGGAGGCCCTCATCACAGGAAGGTGTGCTGTTTTACCAACACAAATCACATCAAGTGATTAGACACAGCACAGTCACCGTGGAGACAGGTGGGAATGGCAACAGATGATGAAACAGGGCTTCCCATCAAGAAATCACACACAAACAAATCCCATATGCAAGTAGGCAAGCACACAGGCTCTCAATCAAACACACCCTCTCACACACACACACACACACACACACACACACACACACACACACACACACACACTCTCTTTGCCCCTGTACTGTATGTGTGACATTAAATTATCTGTGTATATTCAAAAGTCTTACCTACTTGCTCAGTTCACTGTATGTGTATGTGAGTGTGTGCGTTTGTGTGCAAACTGCTCACTTTCATGTTCAGTAACGCAGCGAGCATGCGGCTGACCGCTCAAGTGTGTTCATGCGTCTGTGTATGTAATTTTGCATGTGTAGGTGCTCGGCTGTTCTTCATGCTGAATACAAATCCAGCGGCGTGTCAGTCAAACTGGCAGCGTTAGTCTCCCTGGCAATTTCCATGAGATTCGATTTAGAGGGTTAATGTATAATAGGCCCTCGAAGGGAGGTGGGAGAGTATTAATTGAGATGGACCGAGTGAGAGAGAGAGAGGGCGGGAGGAAGAGAGACAGACAGGAAAAGTGACAGAGAGAGAGAGACAGAAAGTGATGTTACTCTAAGCCGAGAGTGGACTCTAGCGGATACTGTCACTCTCTCACACACACATCCTCTTAAGAGTGCAACAGAAAAAGAAAAAAGCAGTCCAGATCCATGCTGCTGTCTTGCAGAAATGACTTACTTGTACTATATTTTACTCTACTTGTTTCACATGAGAGGGAACAGAGGAAACTCTTCTCTGTGATACTGAGCGAGAATATTGGTAATCCATGTAAAAATATTATAGTTTCTCGATGTCTAACTAAAAGGTTTTAGGAAAAGGTTTGTGGAGACCCTTTAGGCAGCAGCAGCAGTTCCTCCAACTATTGTTGAAAGTCTAAATACATTTTCCTCTCAAATTCATCACCTGACCTTACTGTCAGGTGAGCTGAAATGATTATTCAATTAATCGATTAGTCAACTAGTTGAGCAACTATGAATCTGCAAATATTTTAATAATTGATTAATTGTAAGTCCTTTTCAAGTAAAAAATTCCAAACATTTTGTGGTTCCAGCTTTTCCAATCTGAGGATTTGCTAGTTTTCTTTGTTTTATAGCATAGTAAACTGATCTTTTTTTTTGTTTTGGACAGATTGAATGGACAAATCAAGACATTTGACGACGTCACATTCAGGAAATTGTGATGTGCATTTTTCACTAATTTATGACATTTTATAGACCAAATAATGAATTGAGACAATAATCTTCAGATTAATCAATAATGAAAATAATCATTAGTTGAAGCCTGAAGACCTTCCCCCCTTACACAGGGAGGTCAGAGTTCAGGGTCACAGAGCAGCATCGCCACACCTGGCAGGGAATTAGGATCTTGATCCACAACAAAGCAGTGCCCTAAAGAACATCTAAAGATGCTAAAAGAAAAAAGGAAAGAAATCAAGACGTAAACATTTGTTCTGTAATAATATCTGCACGGAATGTGTGCATTTAAGTGTCACTGACAAACAAACTAGTGTGCTGTGTCACCAAATATAACAAAAATGTGATGAAAATGTATTGAAATTTAGTAACTCCTACTCTTTTCATAGCGAGAGAGCGTGTGTTTGCGGACAAACACACCATGTGCAGGAGTATCATGTGTTGGGTCCTTATTTGTACTATAAGTGAAAACGGGGAGGAAACTAATTATAGCTTACTTACACAATGAAGTGACTCCTGTAACAATCCCTATAATACTAGTTACTAATTCTATACAAAAAAATGTAACCTAATTAAGTATTTAGGGTTAGGGTTAAATTTGAGAGGTTGTAACTACCATACTTAGTAAGGAATAAATGTTATATTTATTATATATTTATTATAATAATCTGTTTAACACATTTAAATATCTATACAACTTTTCCTCATTTTTACCCTCTTTCTGTTACTCAGACATGGCAGAGTTGTTGCTATTTTTGCGGAAATCTTAGTGATGGCCTGTGTGTGTGTGTGTGTGTGTGTGTGTGTGTGTGTGTGTGTGTGTGTGTGTGTGTGTGTGTGTGTGTGTGTGTGTGCGGGCGCAGAGTCTCCCTACGACCACTTTAATGCACTAAGATGTTGTCAAGCAGGAATGTTATTGATGTTTCTACGGCAACCTAGGGGCTTGAGCGGAGGATTATGTTGGGAGAGAGGGACAGCAAGAGAGAGGAAAAGGGAGCGAGACCGGGGGAGGAAAACACAAAATACATTGCAGATGGAAGTGAGCAGAAGGAAGGAAGAGAGGACAGAGGGGTTTTTTTTCACTCCAATATCTCCCCTTCTCAGCAAATGAAAGGCCACTCAGAATTTAAGAAGGGATGAGAGACGGCTGGTGGGTGGATGGACGTTGGATGAGGATGAAGAGTGTGCCCCAGAGAAGCTGAAGAGGAGAGAGACAGAAAGACGGGAAGTTGGTAGAACATAGTCATCTGCTTAAGATTCAGAAAATAAACTATGTGATTTATGAATAGTCTTCTGCTAAAGGTTAGCAGGGATACATTTTTAAGAGATCAATTCTCCCACAAAATCTATTTTCTCACTAATCTAGTTATGCATATTATTTTATTTATTTTGCAAAAACAAACCAAAACTATCTGTGTGGCTAGATACCACAGGGAGTAAGTGAGATAGTCTATTTTTTGTTATTTAGGTGAACTGACCCTTTAAAAACCTGCCAGTACCAAATTATATTTATGCTGTCTGTAATGTTTGTTTTTATAGCAATCCAATAATTAAAGCATTGCCAGCTTGCATTCTGAGAGTTGAACCCCTAATGAGCCATATTCAAACCCTGTATGTTCCTATCCAGAAATGTAGGAAACTGGTTGTCTTTGCCTAAATTAAACCAAAATTATTTTCACCATGTTGGTGGAGCCAAAACTACCCTTGACTCAAACCACACTTTTTAGAATGTCTTACAATCATGAAACACGAGATAAAGTGTATTGATGCTGCTGCAACAATAACAAGTGCAAAGTTTTTGAAATGATGTGAGTCAAACATGAACGGGCACAAAAGCCCACACCATCACAAATGCTATAAAAAAGGATATAAAACAAGGGAAAACAGGAAAGTGTGATTGGTCGAATGAACAATGACAACATGAAGCGAGCCAGAGCAACAGAGAGAGGCAGAGGGAGAGAGAGAAGTCCCAGTTTGAGCATCATTTAGAGTCCAGCTGGCACTAAATTATGTTCTTCACCATACGCACTTTTAATTTTCTGTCTCTCCCTCTCTCTCTCTCTCTCTCTCTCTCACACACACAGCCTTAAAAATACAGACATTCTCTCTCTCTCTCTCTCTCTCTCTCTCTCTCTCTCTCTCGTTCTCTCTCTGCCTGTCCCACATCAATCAAATCTACTCCCAAAATGATCATCTGTTTAAGGCAGATTATCTTAGGGAAAGCCATCTATCGAATTACAATAGCACTACTTTATCCACCTAGCCAGACATCATCCCTGGAGTGTGTGTATTTGTGTATTTGTGTATTTGTGTGTGTACAGCCACAGAACAATGTCCAGTGCATGTGTTTTCGCATGCCAACATCCATGTGTACGCACACACACCTCTCACTCTCCTAAAGCGTTTCCGCCAAATCATTTGTGTGCAGTTTGTTTTTAAGTGTGCATTTGCATAATTGTATGGTATCACTGGACTCTGGTTCAGGTTCATTCCCTTTTCAAATCAACAAATATGTATTTCCCCTCTTAAATCCCCGTGAAACCAGACATGCCAATGCATCTCTTATGAATCTGGTATGTGAGCAAAGGGATTCCCATGGGAGACCTCTGCTGAGTACTATAGGATGGCATTGCTTAGATTTCATTATACTTAGAAACGATGGAGAAAAGAAGGCTCTGTACACTCAGGTCCAATGAAAGTATTTCATGATAAAGCCACGCTTTAACTCACTAGACCTTTATTGGAGTAAAATGTGATCAAAAGCTATGTGAGCAGCACTAGGTGTACAATACACACTCAGTCTATATTACTTCTTTTGTGTATCTTAACCTCTCAGAACTTACACAATGAATACTGAACATTATATACGAATGACTAAACATATAAAACAAACAATTTGGGCTACAGCTCAGGGCTTTCACCTCTTAGTCATTTAGTCAACTAGCCTGTCCTCAGGGTCAACTAAGAAAAGTGAAATCACATCTCTGGCTACACAATAAATTTCATAAACATTTTTTGAACTTTCATAAGCACTATGACTTGATCCATTTGCAGATTAATAATAATTCTAGAGAGACAATTTGACCAGTTTTTCTATTAAATCATCTGATAAATTAGCCAAAGAAATTCTTGACGACCACTCGACTACAAATTTCTTTAGTTGAGGACAGCCCTAGTACAGCTAATCTTCAGCCAATTTCTTTTCCAAGTCACCTTCCACAAAACAACCTCCCTATAGTTAGGCCTAAAGCTAATCTAGCCCCAAAAAAACAAGACATGTAAACCCAGATTAGTGAGACATTAAGACCTGCAGGAAGCTTTTTTCAGAGTTTGGTGTCAACAAGTAGCCCGCTTCATTCCAAAGACAGAAAGTTATTCTGACTAGTAATTAAAAGAATTTTCACTGCTGTTGCCAACACCACTTAATAAAAAAGCAGGGGAGAGGGAGTGCAGAGTGACTGGAACGGGGCTGAATGCGCGTGTGTGTGTGTGTGTGTGTGTGTGTGTGTGTGTGTGTGCTCCTCAGCCGAGGGGCCTTGTGCTGCAGGCACTCTCAGTGAACAATCAAAACAGCTCAATTTAGGCTTTATCTTCAGCTCAAGCATGCACACACACACACACACACACACACACACACACACACACACACACACACACGCACGCACAAATCCACACGGGGCTGAGACAAAAGGACAGTGAAGTGAGGAAGGCAGGAAGAAAGCGAGAGAGGAATGAACATCAGCGGTGTACTACGGTGATGATGCCAGCAGTTTGGAAGGTCAGGTAAACGTGGAATTTGATGCACACGGCACCTGATCAATATCTTCCCTCTCTCTTTCCTCTTTCTTTCTCCCCCATTCTCCTTCTCCCCCTCTCACCCAGGAATACTAAGACCTGGCAGTATTGACTGGTGCCGACCACAAGGCGATCCATAACAGCTGGTCAATCAATTAAGAGCACACATAAGAGCGCACATCAAGGCAAATACGTAGGGAGTGACAATGCGTAATCAATTGTTCACCGTACCCTTTTTTTTCCCTATACGTCACTCCTGGAAAACAGAATAGAATAGATTAAAGTAGAATAGAATAGACCATTAGGCATAGGACAGGTTAGCTCTTAAACAAAACAAGAAAAACTACTCCATTAAACACCAACCACAGAAACAAACATATAGGAAAAGAAATGCAAACAATTAATGACAGACTGTCACACTTTGTAATTCTCTCCTATTGTATGTTTTGTTTGTACTAAAACAAGAAAAGTAGACAGTAGTTTAGGGAGCTGCTCTGTGTGTGCTGTAGGTCTTCCTCTACTACAACAGCTGTCAAACTGCAGCCACTGCTCCCACCTTAAGGCCAGAACAGGTACTGCAGGTCAGGGGAGCACAACTGTGGCCCCGAAAGGCCTTCTATTACTACTTCCACAAGGTCTTAGCTGTTTTGTTCCTGCTGCAGCTGTACGATAAAGCATACCACTTTACAGTGATGTATGTAGTGGGACAAGAAATGTTATTGTATCGTCCATATATTCTCATGGTTTTATATTATGTTTTGTATTCATTTGTGACCCTATGACCTTTTATGCAATAAAGGTAGGTAAAGTGACTGATCAGACAGTGAAAGTTGATGAAGAGTAAGCTGTGTAAAAACTGACACCACATAACTTCAAGCAGTATGAAGCGGAAGGAGAAGAGAGATATTTGACCAAATTCAATGTGTTTCCAACAGAAAGAGAAACACACAACATTGAAACTGAATAAATAAGAGGCAGATAGAAAAGCTTAAAAGGAAGTGAGATTGGGAAAAAGACACACAGACAGACAGAAATGTACAATGCTTCAATATTATGTCAATAAACCGAGCTTATTGACAGTTTGGAGCTAACAATAGTGTCAGTGTGTGTGTGTGTGTGTGTGTGTGTGTGTGTGTGTGTGTGTGTGTG
>LKNJ01000420.1:45074-58279 GCA_002120245.1 Maccullochella peelii
TGTGTGTGTGTGTGTGTGTGTGTGTGTGTGTTCTTGGCAGTGATCAGGGTTGTTATGACGATGACAGCACTTCTGGAGGCAAACTGGCCTGTTCCTCTGTGATTGTCCTCAGCAGGAAGTGACGTCACATGTTTGTCCTTGTCTGCTCCTGACACGAGAAATGGACCAGAGAGGGATATTGGCCTGTCAGTCAGTCTGTCTGTCTGTCTGGCCATAAATCCATCTCTGTCTCTGTACATCTGTCTGATGCAGCAGTGCAGGTGATCAACATCATATAAGGTGTCCTGAGCGTTTCAGAATAAAATCGAAATGCACAAAGTGTTGCATGAACAATGTTGCTGATGCTCAAGAACCTCAGTCCATTGACAGTCCAAGGATAAAGGATGATGACCCATCCATTCATATGTTTGTGTTGTACTTAACATTCAGCTGCAATAAGCCTGGAACATGCTTCTCAAGGCTATGCAAAGGCATACAGCATTCGTTCGCCTGGGTTTTTCTTTTATATATTTGTGCAGATTTTGAGTACACATTTTTGTGATTTTTAGATTTTCTGTCCCGACAGGAGTTGGATGAACCAATGAGCTTGCTTGACACGTTGTTGAGATTAAAGAGGTGCGTGCATTGGTTCCTCTGAGAGCATCTGCAATTACACATAACTCCTTTTTGTGCATAAGTCTGCAGAGACATTAATGTGTATCTTCGAAGAAGCACAACTCCAGCCTCCATACAATATATAGAGAGAGGAAACGGTAACATCAAGACAAAGTGATTTGTCTTAACAAAGTTAAAGACTTAGTCTAGTTAAACTAAAACTATTTTTATATAAGAGAGAATTGGTCAAAACAATTATTCTTTCTAGAGAATTCCACTCTCACTCTGCCCAACCATAACTTTAAACCTAAAACTTTTATATAACTTGCCAAGACCAAGAAGATCCATGAAGTCTGTTGATGGAGGTATCCTTTCATTCTTTCTTACAAGAAGAAGATACACAGGCAGTTGATTTTCCTTCCTCCAATTTTCACCTCCACTTCCTTTACAGAGCTGAGTATTCCTCTTAGCTCTTTCAACACTGCAGGCTCCTAATTTCATCAGCACAGCTTGTGTCTTTTTTAACAGTATGATATGAGAATGTTAATAATACATCAAGCACCATAGATAGTGAGCAAAAATAATTTTTCACATCTGCGGTACCTACTCTGTGCAACTGCCCTCTTGTATCTCTCTGTGTGTGTGTGTGTGTGTATGTGTGTGCTAGGCTCACCTACCCCTCTCAACAAATGACAGTGCTGTGGCTAACAAGCACTCCGGCCCATTTTGACTGGGCAACAAGGGCTTAATGACAAGTCACATAACAATGGAGAGGAGAGGGGAGTACAGTAGAGCGCTCCAGCCAAACTATCAGTCTGTCAAACAATGGCTTGTCAGCCCTCATCTTCTCGTCTCTCTCTCATTGTGGCACAGATAAACAAATCAAACACACACTCACCTATGCACATATGCACAACGAATGCTTGTTTGGGTTTTTTTTGCAAAAACAAGCCTACTCATCAACACACAAACAGAAAAACACGCTCAGGTATATGCATTAGCACACATGAAGATGTAGAAGCGCAACAAAGTGCAAACTCTCTGTCTCCCACACACCCATGCACACACACACACACAGGCAGTATAACTGGCTATACAAGCAGGGTTTGATGACAGCCCCCAAACAATAGGGAGCAGAGCAGCCTAGCTATCTGCCTGTCACACAATGAAGGGGGTACTGCTGAAGAGGTTGTCACCACCAATACATGTAAACACACACGCACAAACACACTGAAAAAATCATCACAAAAATAAAAACATGAGCTGTGGAGTGTGTGCACGTGTGCATGCCAGTGGGCACACACACAAACGGGGTAATTCAGAGCACTGCCATTTATGTGAAGAGCGCTCCGTTTTCCAGACTGTGAGTGGAAGTGAATTTGCTTTTTCTGTCGAGTGCAAGTCAGGTTGGATTAAACAACACTTGGCCAGTGCTGATGGGTTATCATTGTGCATCTGTGTGTGCGTGTGCGTGTGTGTGTATGTCTGTACTGTGATGATGCCCACAGGCGCCTGGATTTGATGCAGGCAAATCTGCAGACAGCCCCCTTCTCCTGTCAGGACCCATCTCTCTCTTTTCTCTGTCTTCTCTCAAGGTGTCCTTTCACAGTTTTCTCGCTCATCATGTTTCACTTTGTTTTCATCTCTTCTCCCTGTGTTGCTCACTCCTCTCCTCTCCATCCCTGTCTCTTCTACAACTCTGCTCTTACTAGTTGTCCACAGAGGGGCTAAATGAGGCATTTTATTGTTTGTTTTTTTATCAATAAACAGAGAAAGACAAAGTCGACAGAGACAAAAAGAAAGAGCATGTAACCTCTAACAGCACCTACACAGCACTTATATACACAGGCTTTTCAGAAGACATCAACTTCCCCCTATGCCATAAATTTCTATCAACTCTTAATTATTCTTTTCATCTAACATGGATATACTCCAAACACCATCAAGAGCTTTACTGTAACGTGTTTCTTTTTTCCCCTCATGTTATTATATTATGGGACTGTGGTTTCTCTGAGCTCTAGGGATGCCTTTTTATTGTGCTGAGCCAATAAAACAAAGACTCTCTTGCAGTGTTGGGTAGTAATTAGCTGGTCTAATGAGGAATTCATACAGTACAGATATCAATGTTGGAACAAAACCAGACTTGAGTTCTCATTTTTGCTGTTGCTGACAGCCATGGCTACAAAGGCCTGAATTAGATCACAATGCTATTTGGTGATATCTTTAAAGTATAATAACTCTCTGTTTTCAAACAAATTGTTAGTATACATAAAAGCAGCCCTCTCAGTCAGGAAAAATTTTATATTAGTAAAAAATACCAGAAAAAAATCTATTGGTAATGACAGCACGCAGCCAGGCATGGAGATCAATGCCATTCCAATCCAAACAATTTAACATGTACAAAGAAACTGCCGTTACATTTCCTTATAGCACTTTCATTCAATGTGTTATTCAGGCATTATTTTGTTCAACTGCAGTGACGCTGGTACTATAGTACGCTTTGTATACACATTCAATGAGGCATACATACGCACAATCCACTTTAAATAGGAAAACACTCACTTTATTTAATGTTGTTGGTTTATCATCAATAAATCCCCCGAAAAGTAAACATATCCTTCTAAACAGACTGATATACTGTAAGTTCTGAAGTAAACTTCATTCAAACTATAAAATAGACATACTGAATTTGGTGACAGAGAATATTTATGGACATTGTAGCCTGAAACAACTCCACGACTGCAATTTTGTCACTGAGCCTTTTTCTGTAGCACCACCAGGAGGTCAAAGTTTTCACTTATTCTGTGAAATATTTCAACATCTACTGAATGGATTGGCTCAAAATTTTGTGCGGACATTCAGGAGTCCTAGACGATGAATCCTACTGACTTACTGATCCCTTGACTTTTCCTCTAGCGCCACCATGAGGTTGATAAGTGGTTTTGATAGAAATAGCGGAGTTTGTTGAGTGGATTGCCGTGAAATTCGGTACAGACATTCATGTCTCTCTGGGGATGATTTACAATCATTTTGGTGATCCTCTGACTCTTCAACTAGCGCCAGGTCAAAATTTTAATTTGTCCAATACTTTGGTTTATGACTAAATACCTGCAAAACTAATGACATGCCCATCAGCCTCTGCTGTACTTTGTGTTTTGTGCTAATTAGAAAATGTCTGCATGCTAACATGGTTAACATTATACATGCTTAACATCAGCGTGATAGCATTATCATTGTGAGCATGTTAGCATGCTGACATTAGCTTTTAGCTGAAAGCAGTGCTGTGCCTAAGTACAGCCCCATATAGCCACTAGCATGGCTGTAGACTCTTGTTTAATAAGACTAAGAAAGAAAAAATAAACAAATGAAAAAATGAAAAACTACACCAGTTTTACTGTAGGCTAAACTGTTGCTGCTGCTGCTGCTGCCTGTGTACCTGAGGTGTCTGTGTGTTTGGGATTATAAGATCAGCCACTGACAAACATTCGCTCCCCACTATATGAATGTTTATGTATTGTAGTCAGTGTGACAACATGTGTCCAGCATTATATTTCCTTTTATTGGTCAGTTTTATGGTCGGTTTTCAAACACTGTATTGTATCAAATGGAACAGTACAGTGTTTGCCACAGTCTGACGTTTTCTTGGGGAATGTCCAATGAGGACTGAGCTGGCTCTGAGATCTGTATGTACTAGATTAATATGGTGTTGTTTCCTCTGAATGATAAATAATGCGTGCCTAGCTATATATACTCTTGTGGGTGCCCAAATATAGCCTATAAATACACTGGTTTGTTAGTTTTGCTCAACCTTTTGAATTTTGATTATCATAGGGCTGATGTTTACATGACAGTAACCAGGTATGGGATTTACTGTACGGCACCTGAAGAATTCAGACACATGGACCAACTTCACTTCATCCACTGTAGGGTCTCCTATCTGTTCTCTCATCTTCTTTTTCACATACTTCAGCACATCTGTTGTTCAGCTAATTCACCTAAAAAGGTGTTGAGCCTGACACTCAGTGAGTAATACAGATCTGTGAGAGTGTGTTCACTTGGATGGATTTGAGGGAACTGCAAAAACTAGGCTTCTGGTGTTAAGGAAAAGAGAACGAAGAAAAGGACCAAAGAGCCAGAGTAAAGTAAAGAAGAGTAGCAATAATGGTGTCTGGATTGCAGTTCGATGGATAGAAAGGCAAAGGATCAGAACATTGCACTTGATCCTGCAGCACTCTGGTGATTTTAGCCATGTGAACGCTGATAACCTAATGACCCTACTGCCTGGCTCAGGACTGGAAAGAAGAGGACTGTGTGGACTAACTTGCTTAGTACAAAAAATTGGAAAGGGAAAGTAGCTAAAGTCAGAATAGGAGTTATAGTAAGACCATCACAGACACTAAATTTCTTTTCTTTCCATTTAAACTGTCAGCAATTTTCACAGTTTAAATGGTTTTCTCACTTGTATATACCATTTGTGTTTATCTCTGTTTACTTTAAAGTTACAGGTGATTTTTGTCAAGTGGCCTAAGACTTTTGCATGGTACTGTATCTTAAATTTAATTTCTATGTGCTAATGCTGGGGTTTTTGTTGCCCATTAAACTGATAATGCACTATCCTAACAGTACCTATTTTAATGTGTGCCCATCATTTGCCATATTTAGCAATCATTACCTTACCGTACATTACCTTGTTGCAGAGCTGCCATAATGTGAGTGCTGCTGTACATGTTGCTGTGTCTTTGTTTAGGACGTCCAACTTGCATCCAACACCACTGTGAGTTTTACAATGTGAAAACTAAAGATGTGCAGAGCTCTGAATACACAGTAAAATGCAAATTTGTATACATGTAACTAATGTACGTATATGTATTTGTGGTGTTTGAGCCTGAAAGTACTATATACTATGTGTGCATACAAGTACTAGGTTAGTTTATGTGCTCCATGTTAGTGCACTGATGTGTGTTTGTGTATGTGTGTGTCTGTCTGTGTCCCAGTGAGTATAATGGTCCCTGGAGGCAGGCCAGCGACCATCAGCCATCAGCAGACAGTAGGCATTAGTGCACTGCCCGAGTATCGATGGACCACCGGTGCCTGACAGCAGGCCCCTCCCTACGGTCACAGGACAGGATGGGTATATGTATGGCTGTGTGTGTGTGTGTGTGTGTGTGTGTGTATATGTGTAATAGACACAGAAAGTGATTTTTATACATACGTATATACACACAGAAGTAGAGAGGGAGATGCCTGTGTGTGTTTGAGAGACAGAGATGTTTGTGTATGACCCCTGACCCCAGGCTATGTGTCACAGCTCTGTGTGTGTCTATGTGTGTGCGTGTGGGGATGAGGGGCCGCTCGGCTGTCATCGATCTCACACACACCAGGCCAGCACTTAACACTTGGACTGTAGCGACTAATACACTCACACCCTCTATTACTGCCCCACTGGAGGCACAGCGTGTGTGTATGTGTGTGTGTGTGCATGGCCTACTGCCAAACTCATGCTGCTGCTGTTCAATGGCAGCACAATAGATTACACATATAACAGTGTAATGATATATCTCTATTAGACAGTCTCCTCTTCTCTCTCCTCGTCTCTCCCCTCTTCTCTCCAAGCCCATCCATATTTTACATTGCTGTGCATATATGGGGGACAGGATCATCATTGTTACTGGACTTTTTTTATACTTATTTACTCTTAGAAAAATACAGAAAATTTGTCCAGAATTCAGGACTAAATAATTTTTAAAAAAAGCATGAATTAATAAATGCGAGTTTTATCTACTTAACTTGAATTTCTTCATTTGTGTATTTCTCTGCCTATTTGTTTTCTGCACTGAGAAAAAAGCTTTAATAAGGCACCACTCATTCAGACGATGACCGGGATTTGCATTTTTAAAAATGAAAAAAATAAAATAAAAAACTTTTTCAAAAGTCATGGATTCAAGGCAGTATATTTAGTCTGAGCTCAGTAAAGGCTTCCATTTTCCATAGTGAACATGGTAACTCTAAATGTTTTCCGAGTAGCAATGAAGGGTGTGTTGATACCAGGGCGGTTAAGGAGTCTAGGTCACATCAGCACTAAGAAATAAGTGGAACATTCATAACACCATAATAATGACAATAAAGGAAGAAGAGGAAGGGGCAGAGAAACGGGTTAAAACATCGGCAATGGCTGATGATAGCAGTAACATAATGGAGCCTTGCTTCACACTACTGCAGACAATACACCTACACGATACAGTATATAATCAACAATAAAACAAGGTAGGGCAGTTGGACAACATGAAATTACTTGTTGGACCCCGTGATTAACTATCCCTTTGATAATGAGGCCAATCAAACACATCGTGGGTGGCATTTAAAACACTTCTGATTTTATTTGCCTTTAATTTTTGGACAAAAAAAACATGTTGGTCTACTACGCATGTCAATTGCAGAAAACTCTTTCCTTGATACACAAGTAAACCTAAACTCTTCAAACTAGCTAGACAAAAAGTAAACCTGCAATGCAGCTTTCATTTCCAACTCAAACTAAATGATTAATCAATTAATTGCAGCCCTAAAATGTACATTAAAAAACAATTTAAAGAGATGTATTTGAAGCATATTACGGAGACTTTAATACTAACATATTGTACAATTGACTGGAGTTACTTATTGCACAACAGTAGCAGAAACAGTACAGGTGGAAGGTCTGGGCAAGGGGATATGATTGAGGAGGAATGTTAAATGCTTTGTTGGTGGACTACATAAAATAATTTCACACGTGTTAATACATATTGACTGTACAACTGGTCCAAACTGAAGTAGCTAAAACTGTCTAAAAATTACAAATATTTCAAGATACAATATAGATTTAGCTGCCTTTGTGTCTTTTTAGTAACTGATGTGGATTTGATATGGATGTTTATTTATGATTCTGGGTCCATGGGAACAGATTCATGGGTTTCACTATCAAACTCCTCAGTGTTGCTGGGGTTAAGGGACCTTTCACTAAACAGCCTACTCAAGTGAACAAGGTTCAAATGCAGCACAAAGAGCTGACTCTCTGTGGCAATGTTGTCATTAGTGTGCATGCATGGATAGAAACAGTCCACTAAGCATGCTGTCAAGACACACACGCACAAATACACACATGCATTAGTGTGTGTTTGTCTACTCTGTGCACCAGTAATGTGGAAGTAAAGCAATGTCTATGCCACTGGATCCCAAGGGCAGTTACCCACCTGCCACACACACACACACACACACACACACACACACACACACACACACACACACACACACACACACACACACACAGAGAGAGTCTTGCATTACCCTGCTCTTCAGTCTTTCCAGTAATAGCTTGTCAAAGCAGCCGGCTAACTGAAGCTAAATAATGCCTTATACACAACTGGGCATTATCCACAAGGCTAGATGGCCTCTCACCACAGCCGCCCAGGGGCTAACGTCCAAATGAGATGGTTCATTTCAGCTCTCTCTGTCTCTCTTTCTTCCACTTTCACTTTTCTATGTTTATCTTCATGACCTTGTCCTTTTTTCCCCCATGGAGGTAAAGGACAGGAGGCAGGAGTGGTAGAGAGGAGAAGAGGCAGGGTGAGGAGAGAGAAGATAAGGGGTGATGGCCATGGCTGCTGGGGTTTTTGTGTGTGTTGGAGAGGGGCATTAAAAGGACAGAGAGAGAGACATACAAGGAGAGACAGGCAGGGCAGCTTTAGGCCATAGACCATAGACCATAGACCAAGCAGCCTCTTAAGTGATCTGATTGCCTTGCTAGGGAACTACAGTGACCATGCTCAGAATGGTTACTAATAATACATCTCCATTTAGACTGACCCTGCAAACACGTCAGCGCACCTGAATACGCACACAAACACACACACACACACACACACACACACACACACACACACACACACACACACACACAAGCAAAGAGAAAGGCAAATACATATACTTACACTAACAAAAGAGATCACCCTCTTGTCTCATAATGCCAAATGATGAAAACTAAACACAGTACAGTACACAAAGAAACAGAGAAAAGAATAAAAATAGAGACAGACCATTCTGGCCCTGTCCATGTCCTTTAGCAGACAAGCAAGAGTGAATGACACTTATTTTCAATTGATCACCAAAGCACTGTGGTGTGTGTGTGTGTGTGTGTGTGTGTGTGTGTGTGTGTGTGTGTGTGTGTGTGTGTGTGTGTGTGTGTGTGTTTGCAGGATGAGAATGGGCTTAAATGACGATCATTGATTAGCTTTAGGCCTATGGCCCACTTAGGGCACGCCATGTGTTTGCACTCACACAGAGGTACCCACACATATACAAACACACACACAGACACAATCATCATAAGTGGATGGGGGACTGAGACTGAAAGAGAACTGGACAGACAGAGAGTAAAGAGGGAAAGTCAAAAGGGGAAAAACAAATGGATACAGGCGAGGAGGAGAGAGTAGAGAGTGGACAGAATTAGGAGAATGAAAGAAAAGATTCAGAAAGAGGGAAGTTGATAAAACTGACTGCCAATTGATTTAAAACTTTTTTAAAACCTGCCTTTGTTAGTAGATGGGTTACCATGTTTTACATACAGATGGATGACAAAAGAAAGGAAAAATCAACATCAAGTGCTTTAGTAAGGTGTTGGGCCTCCATGAGCCTCCACAGCAGCTTCAGTGCTCCTTGTCATAGATTCTCTGGAAACTCTGCTGGAGGATTTAACATCACCGCAAGATATAGTAAGCTTAACAACCACACTGAAAACTATTAGTCCTGCATCTAAAACCTGTGTGCCTCTTTAAAAGGCAAAAGGCATACCAGGACACTGTGGTATGAAACACAGATGCCAAACTGGCAAGTAGCTTCGATATACAAATAGACAGGCATCCATGCACACACACATGCACAAACACAAGCCAGCACTGGAGTCATACAAAGACTTAGAGCACCCCCAACTGGGGGACAACACTGACAAAAAGAGACAGAGGAAAGCACTGTACAGATACACGTGTACAAACAGAAGTTGTGCATTTCACATAAATGGGGGGGGGGGGGGCTCTGCACATACAGCAGCTTATACCTATTATAAGGCGTACTATTCATGTATTCTTTCTCTCTCTATTTGTTTCTCTCCCACTCTCTGTACTTAGACACTTCACACCCCTTATGTGTGTGTTATGTAGCTTATAGTGTTTGTGTAGTGTAGTTATAGCTGAGCAAATGTTTTCCCGCACACAGTCCAAACAAAGGCCAGGTGACACTCACATTCACACACTCACACTCACACACACACACATCCACAAACGCACACACACCATGAAAGAGGTGCAATTAGAGCATCCCACTCCAATTAACCAGCTCTCTAAACAAATCCACATTAGGCCCTCCATTGTGGCTGCGCTCGAAAACAGCCACTTGGGAAAGCAGCATAAAAGCTCCAACTGTATTTCTCCTCCAGGACACATGTGCGTGCGTGCGTGTGCATGCGAGTGTGTGTGTGTGTCAGTACGTGTGTGTGTGTGTGTGTGTGTGTTTGTGACTGGCAGTGGTTACACAGTGGCACAGAATCTGGGCTGTTATGATTATGGTGGCGATGGGAAGATTGTGCAATCACTGGTGGGTGGAGAGAGTGAGAGGAAGGTGGAGAGGGAGGGAAGAAGCACAGCAGAGAGGATGGAAAGGATTGAAACAGGGAGGGAAGGTGTTACCAGCAGCACAGGAATAAAAAATTAGAACCTGTAGCATTGACATAGTAAGCTACAATTCTGCTTCGCAGGAGTAAAACATCTTTTTACATATCTTCCCCAATTTATTGCTTTATTTACTTTAAAAAAAAAAAAAAAAGCTTCTCATCAGTTTCTTTGCCACTGGTCACTTAGGAGTGATGGTAAATGTTGATAGTCAACGCCTCTGATGCTTGACAGAATCACTACTGTAGGCTTAATAATGGTATTGGACAGAGCAATAATCAAATGGCACAAATGAACAAGCAGAAGTTTTGTAATGTTTTGGCTGAAGGTATTGCTTTATTTTGATATTTTTCCTACTTATCCAGAATAAGGCCGCACACAATTGTTTTTTTGATAAGTTGATTAATCGTGTACTCTATTACATTGTATTTCACTAAATACACAAAAATCACAATTTCTCAGAGTCCAAGGCAACATCTACAAATGTCTTGTTTTGCCCAAAACCCAAAGATATTCAATTTATAAAGATTTATCACAGAAAAAAACAGCAAATCCTTTATCACCTTATCCTTTAAGAACCTGGAAAAACCAAATTGTTGGCCTTTTTTGCGTGAAAAACTTCAACAATTAATCAATTATAAAAATAGTTTAAAAAAATCTTATCCATCAACTGATCAATTAATCCACTAATCCAGAGTCACATAAACCTTTTTTTATATTGTCTGAAGGTACAGTACCTTAATTCATGGCTGTCCATGGAATCAAGCTCCTCAAAAAAGTACTGAAATACACCTTTTCAGACAATTTTATACAGGATTTTTATTTGACAAACGTTTTCATACATGTACAGTATGTAATGGTTTTGTACCCATAGGTGAACCTCTGAATCAGCACTTCCTCCCACACCAAGTAACTCCACAAGGCTACATCAAATCACATAAATCATTATGTTCAGGTTTGTGAGTATAGCCTGGTTTTCACATCTAAAAAAGATGTTTTAACAGTATAATTTAAAACCACAATAAGTGAAAGATGAATAGAGAAGGACGGAAGTCAAAATGCAAACAGAGAGGTAGCAAAAGGAAGAAAGGGAGGGAGGAAGAAGATGTAGGGTAGAGAAAAATTATGTCTCCATCTGTGATCCCACACTTAACCCTCCCTCTTCATGGTTCCAGCCCTGAACACACACACACATACATACACACACACACACACACACTTGATGAAAGGCCCAGTGGGGCAGCATGGAGAGTTTGGAGGGGATCCGTCTAGCAACCTGGTTGCACACCAATCTTCCTGTAATCCCTTTTGTCCTACTGAGACACACCCACACACACTTACATGTTAAGTACACACACACACACACACACACACACACACACCACACACAGGTTTGTTGTGTGTGTGTACATATGAGCCTTCAAAAAAGATTTTTTTGTTCATCAACATCAGAACCTAGTGGTATATCAGGCCTGTACCCCTGTATCTTTAGAGATAAGATGATAAAGAGGGTAAAACACAAGGTTAGAAAGGGTGTCATTCTACAAGGGGTTCTACTTCCTCCCTTTCCTACTCTTAATTTTGTTAAAGCAGTGTTTTATTGTGAAGAAACTTTTGATTTTTATAAGTGGCGTGCTTTGGGATAGGCAAGGTTCATTTATTAATTTATTTATTATTATTTTTTCAAATCCCTGTGAAGGCAAACACCTCAGCTGTTCATAAAGCGCATGTGCTCTAAATTAGTGTTTGAAACAATTAGTCGATCAATTGATCGTCATCAAGCATTCTCTGGTTGCAGTTTCTAATTATCTGTTTTATATCATTGTAAACTGGATATTTTTGGATATTAAAAATATCACTCGGACAGACATTTAATACAGCAAAAAGATTAATAAAAAAAATCAATCAATCAATCAAGTTGCTGTCATGCCTCTAAGTTGCCACTGTCACACTATTGGATTTTTAGTCAAGCTCTTCACATGAAGCCTGTTATTGAACCTTGGCTTTTTATTTGGATTACATTTTTTAAGTTTTATGACTTCTGTGCTATCACTATAGTCCTGATCACTTGACGTGACTTTTAGTATATGGCAGATGAATAGCTGTTAAACTCACTGGTGTGTTTTAGGGTTGGGGGTAGATAAATGAACCAAAAAGAAAAAGCAGCCATGTTGCATTTTTTTCTGCTGTGATTTCACAGTCTGGTTGAATTTTTGGTATCTGGACTTATATGGTTTTCTGACTTTATATGGTTATATGGTGTTTGTTTCAGTACCAAGGACTGTGGCACTGTCCTACATTATTAAGCCCAAGTTTCAGTCATTCTGACATGTTGGCAAAAAATGTCACTACTTTTTCCCCAATATGAGTTTGAATTTGAAGTGTTTACTGTGTGTACATGACAGGGGTAGGCATATTATTCACTGACTGTTGTGAGAGCTGCACTGGTCATCAGCTGTACTGTGATACAAATTCCAAAATTATTTTATTAGCAAATCTGACTTTCAGCCAGTGTCTTCCCAGCCATTGACCTCATTGATTTTTATATTCCTAACTAGGGCCCATAAGTGGTCACTTATTAACATCATCTGCTCTGAGGGCCTTTAGTCACCAGCACTAAAATGGAAACTAGTGGCTATATTAATGAGCAGCCTACTTAATTAACAAATATAGAAATACATATGTGTTGAAACTATTGAATCCTAATCTGCCTCAAATCACACTTTGTGCATGTTTGCAATTACACAAAAATTACATTACAGCTTGTAAAAAATATGAATGTCAATGAAGGGATTCTCGAAGCTGCTTATAAAATTCTTTTAAAAATATATATATATTTTAAGACCTTCAATACAGATCATCTAGTATGTGTGTGTGTGTGTGTGTGTGTGTGTGTGTGTGTGTGTGTGTGTGTGT